>CAUYRH010123587.1:0-65742 GCA_963574655.1 Perodicticus potto
CATCCCAGGCTTGCAGAGATGTTCCACCAGACTTTGTGTCAGCAGTGTCCTCTCAACGGAGCGTTCCTTAAAAGCTTTGTCCTCGGGCAGCGCCTGTGGCTCAGCGAGTAGGGCGCCAGCCTCATATACCGAGGGTGGCGGGTTCAAACCTGGCCCTGGCCAAACTGCATCAAAAATTAGCTGGGCACTGTGGCAGGCGCCTGTAGTCCCAGCTACCTGGGAGGCTGAGGCAAGAGAATCACTCAAGCCTAAGAGGTGGAGGTTGCTGTGAGCTGTGACTAGACAGCACTCTACAGAGGGCGATAGACTGAGACTCTGTCTCTACAAAAAAAAAAAAAAGAAAGGCCCAATATCTACAGACTGCTAAAATTAAATGATTAAAGGACTAAAAGACCAGAATGGTTTTTTTCCTATAGCAGTACATTATTTAGATTCATTTTAAGCAGCAAACCCCCTCAGTTCCTCTCAATTTGGTTTCATGGATATTCTCATCCAACACAATGGTAAAATAAAAAAAAATAAAAAAAAAAAGGAATAGAAAAGAAAAGAAAGTACCTTGAAAACAAAAAAAAAGTGTATTGAAAGAAACTTGTCATTTGAAAATGAAGAGAAATTCTGGATGAATCAGCAAATGAATAAAATGAACTTGAAGGAGGGACAGAAAAGCCTGTGTTATACTATAAACCAAAGAGAAGAACATTTACAGACTCAACACTCCTTTGAATATACCAAAGGAGTGGCACTCCCATAAGTTTAAAAAAAAAAAGGAAAATTGTTTTCAATTATGCAACCAAAACTGAGTACTTAGTCTGAGCCACTCAGGCACCTTGCTGGTGCTGCAGCTTTGAAGGTACGAGGGTAGAAGAGCTCAGTCATTTTCCCAAGGAGGCGTTCCTTCCCCTCCATATTTAAAACTACAAAACCTTCCCTCACCTCCTCTCCCACTGTGCATCCAAACCACCTGGTGAGCGATTTACAAACCTGTAACTTTCTCCCTCCGAAGTCTGGCTGGCCTGTAGGAAGTGGGGGGTGGATCCTGTTGTCAGAAGCCTGCCTGGAGATTCCACTGTCCAGTCAAGACCCACTGCCTTAATCCCCTTGCATACACATTGCTTTTCCTCATGTCACCTAGCATCTTCTAATATATGCCATGATTTCTTTGGTATCAGCCTAGACTGACATCACTAGACTGCCAGCATCTTGAGGACAGGGACCTATGTCTTACCCACAATGCCTGCACGGAGTAGGCGCTCGGTAAGTATCTGTTGAGTAAATTCAAGAAAAACCAGTATGAACCCAGCAGGGGCTGTACCATCTGCTGGGAAGAGAGAGAGAGAGAGGACAGATAGTTAAAGGGAGGGGAAGCCCCAGCAGGGGTAAGAGCTCATACCAGGAAGATCTGGCCGAGTCTGAGAAGTCAGACTGAGCTGGGCAGCAGCTTTCCAGCTGGGGCGGACGGGGAGAGGAGGGAGAAGGAGGTGCATGGCTCTGCCACAGGGATGGGGCTGAGCACGGAGGCAGCACGGGACCGGCCTGCCTTCATAACATGGGGTAACTCCGAGAAGCGTCCAGGGCACGTTGGAGCAGGACACTGGAGTGTTTTCTATCAGCAGCACTGCAGCTCATGTCCGCCCATCTGGTAGGTCAACCTCTGCGAGAAGTGGTAAGTCCATTCTATACCCCCACCATCAGTTCTCATCCCAGGGCCCCCGAGGAGAGTGGGGAAAGCAAGGTAATGACAAGCGCCCCAATATACCTGCCAGGCAGCCCCTGGGCACCAGAAAAGATGTCCCCAAACCCACTCGTGGGCCCCTCCCTTCTCCAAACCCCAACGTCCACATGCCACACCTTGGGTAGGGCAGGCCCAAGGCCACCGTCTTCACTGAGCGCACACCCCAAGTCATTCTGGCCACTAGTCAACCAAGAGCGGCCAGCTGCTGGCCCACACCGCAGCATGTGAACACTTACCATTTCTCCCAAGTTTCAACAACAGAAATGCATCCTAAAATCCCAGAAATCAGAGTTAGCAGCAAAAACCAATGAGAACTCAAAGGAGACCCAGTGTCTCTCCAGCACTCGTGGAGAATATGCAAAAATTGGTAGAGAAGTTTTCAAATGCAGAGCTTAATTCTTAAGAATTAACTTTTCTTTTGTTATTTGAGACAGAATTTCACTGTCACCCTCAGTAGAGTTCCATAGCATCATAGCTCACAGCAACCTCAACCTCTTGGGATCAAGTGATTCTCTTGCCTCAGCCTTCCAAGTAGCTGGGACTACAAGCACTCACCACAACACCCGGGTATTTTTAGAGACGGGGTCTCCCTCTGGCTCAAGCTGGTCTCAAACCCATAAGCTCAGGCAATCCACTTGCCTTGGCCTCCTAACTGCTAGGATTACAGGCGTGAATCACCTGTAATCACCACACCTGGCCACCAAAATATGTTTTTATTAACCATATGGAATTTTAAAGTGGTAAGAAATGCAGTACTTATTTTTCAACCTTCCTAAAGGACAGTAAACACCCATGACAGCTGCAGGTCAACATTGCATTATGTGGCAATTCAGCGAATATACACGGAAGTCGTACTTGGTGGCAGGCAGGAAATTAGGTGCTCGGACTTAGTGGCACACTCGCTCCTGAAAAATGTACAGGACACACACTTGGGCACAGGGCCAGCTGTTCTTAAATTGTCAGGCTTCTTTACTGCTTCTGGGCATTATATTTCATAATTTCCTGGCCAGCTTCTTTATATTTGGGTTACCAGCTGTCCTTTCTCCCCAGATCTGTCTGTAAGAATCCCTCTCTCATTTTTAAATTTACTGCTTCTAATCTACTGTAGGCTAAGAAACCAGATTACCAAACTGGTTAGAATTGTCTCTCAAAAGAAACATGAAATAACTTCTAGGTGAGAAACCCAAGTGATATTCTCTAAATCAATCACACTAGTGTTTGTGAGTGTGTGGTCTTTATGACATCAGCTCCAGCTGTTCAAACGCAGTACAGTGCTGTGGTTAAGAATGCAAGTTCAGAAGGTTGACAGCCTCGCTTCATTTCCTAGGTGTATGTTCTTAGGCATGCCACTTTTAAAGACTTTCTGCCTCAGTTTCTTCCTCTGTGAAATGGAGATCAAATAGGTATGTTCCTGCTGGGTAGACATAAGATCAAGAAAGAAATTGCCCGTTACCCAGCACACAGGACACCCTCAATAAACAAGAGTTGCCACTGCTATTACCATTATCACCAACCAGGCTCATGTGTGTGCCAACAGGATATGGCTTCAACACTGCCTGCCACAGCCAACTTCCCCTAACCACAGTCTCCTGTTCCAGGAAGCAAATTCAGGCTGTTCTTTGCTAAAGGGCAGCCACCAATTAAATCAAGAGTAGCAATGTGACAGGGCAGTCCTTTCCCTGATCGCGTCACCACCACACCCAAGCCATGGTCTAATAGGGAATGGCTGTTTCCAGAAGGAGCTGTGTTCATTGGGAAGGTCAACCAGACAGGTTTTCTCTGGAGCCTGGATGAGAGAGAGACGTCAGGAAACACCGGCCAGCGGCCAGCAGACAGATGTGAAGGACCAGAGCAGGGACGGACGAAGGAGCTTGTCCCAGATGCTGTGCTGAGTCCTGAGAACTTACCAGAGTGGAGCAATTCCAGTTCAGTGTCTGTCCCCAGTCCCCTCTCAATGAATCTTATGACTTCAGGTAACCTGAGTGATTTTCTGCTCTTTGCTACCAAAGGGCCTTCTGAACCAGCCCATGGAGGTTATGCGGTAACGGAGCTCCATTCACACATGGAGCTCAGCTACCTGCAAAAGTCACCCTCAAACTGGTGAGGATCTAAAAGCCAACCGGAAAGGGGTTGTCTGCATTCTGAGAGCAATCAGCCAGGGTACCTGAAGGACACAGGGTCAAGGAAGTAGCTGGCTGCCGCAAAGACCACGTCCACCTGCTCCCACCCTACCCTGTGCCACGGGCAAGCCCCGGCTGCAAGTCCCCCAATATTTAAGCATTGACCTCTGGGAACTCTTCTCAACAGCCTTGTCACAGCTCATGGAAATGACGACCAGGCTTCCAGGGCACCTACTACAAATTCCTGGGGATTTAAGTATCAAGGACAAAGTGAGTAGTTATTTCTGCAGCTTAGTTAACAAGAGGCAAGTTATGACATTAAATAAACCTCTATGAATCTCTGGGGTGAATAAGAAAATGGCAGGGAGATGGTTTTAGTAGTAATAAAATCACATTAGCATTTATTTACAAGATACAGTCACACACGCCCCACCTCACTTGATCCTCTTAACCCTGTGCGACCAGTATTGGGAGCTCCATTTTCATCTGTGGAAACTGAGGCTGAGAGGTTAAGAACCTGGTCCAGGAACCGCTGGGATCCAGTCACGCTTCTAAAGGGCTTCACAGAAGTCAAAGAGGGACACAAAAAGAGGATGTGCATTCCCACAAATTGTTCATACTACCAAAATCACTTAGGATGAAAAAAAAAAAAAAAAAGCCCTAAAAATAACCAGAACTCTCAGTTCACTTTGTTTTCTCTCTCGGTTTTTAAATTACTGAGAATAGGGCTTCCCCTAAGCTTAGAATCTCACAGCTGACTCAGATGCCCAGAGGTGGGAGTGACCTGCCCAAATTCACTTCCTAGGGGAAACTGATACAATTAGCTCAAAGAATGACAGCAACCCAGGAGAGGCCTGCAGGTTCTGAAATCGCAGAAAAGGGTGTGCACGCAGTGCTTGGAGAGAGAAGTCTGGGGGTGCCTGCCCAGGGAGAGACTAGGGAGGGTTTTGGCTGGAGCAAAAACAAAACTTCAAAGGGAACAGAAAGCTGCGGAGCTTCAAAGACCCCCCAGGCAGGACCAATTAACACCTACAAATGTTTATCTAAGCAGCCATTTAATGAGGCCTCCTTCACTAAATGGGTGCTCAGCCTCACCTGCAAAACAGCAATTGCCCAGAATGGGATTGGGGTGGGGGTTGGGGGAACAGAGGAGGAAGTTTGTTTTGTTTTTTTCAAGAAGACCCTAGTCAAGAAGGAAACACTGGACGCAGGGAAATGCATCACTGACCTACTTGCTAATTAAAATTTGTTTTAAAAAAGACAGGAAATGAGCTCAATATCTAAGAAAATGTAAATGATTAAAATAAACTGTGGTCCAGCAGTGAGGAAATAAAATCATGCATTACAAGTCCTTTTTTCAAAGACTATCACCCCTTAAAAATCCTATTTTCAAACGCTATCTCATACGACAGGAAAATGCTGTTGCATTACGTTAAGAAAAAAAAGAAAAAAAAATCCAGAAACACAAAGTTAAGGTCTGACTTCAACTTTACAAAACCGTCTAGAAAGTAAACAAGATGCTTAAGAAAAATGTGTTGAATTCATTATTTACTTTCTGTTAATAATAATAATGAACATATCTGTACACGGTACTTGAATACGTACAGACAGAACAAAGTGAGCACATGTGTGCTCGAATAGACCGCATCCAAGTTTAACAATGACGGGCTAGCTCGTATAACGGGATCAGAAGAGAAATTTAACTGGACATTCATATGCTCTGTATTTTCTCAATTTTCCACAGGCTGTGCATAATTTTTACAATTTTTTAAGCACTGTCTCTCTTTAAAGGAGGCTGAGACCATGGGAGCTGTGGTATCTTCCAGAAACAGAATCTTCCAATGGATCTTTCATAGCTTTCTATTAGATCTCATGGTTTGCCCGGGGGTCACGGTCACCTCAGCCTCCAACTACCTAAGGCAACATCTCCAAAGTTCACTTACAATTACAGACGGAAACCCGGCAGGGTGCTATCACTAGGGGAAAGGTCACCAGATTGCAAAATCTTAGCGTTCTTAGAAGAACTCTGGAGAGAATTACAAACAGGATCTAGTTAGCCAAAATTACAATGCACCTTGAACTGGAGAGTTCAAGGGGGTCAGTGCTTACACTGTCAGAACCAGAGGCCGTCTTTATCACAACGGTGAGCCAAATTTTTGCCTTGCGGAAATAGGAATGAAAAAGCAATTAAAGGCCGGATGCTATGGCTCACACCTGTAACCCTAGTATTCTGGGAGGCCAAGGTGCGTGGACTGCCTGAGCTACAGAGTTCGAGACCAGCCTGAGCAATAGTGAAATCTGTTCTCTAAAAAATAGTCAGGAGTTGTGTCGGTCACCTATACTCCCAACTACCTGGGAGGCTGAGGCAAGAGGATCTCTTGTGCCCAAGAGTTTGAGGTTGCTCTGAGCTATGGTGCCACAACACGCTACAAAGGGTGACAAAGTGAGACTCTGTCTCAAAAAAAAAAGAAAAGAAAAAGTAATTTAAAAAAAAATCTGATGCACAAATAAATGTGTGACTCACACTTGTTAAAAACTTAACATACCAACAGGTAGAAACTGGGTTTGACTCTTCAAGGTGGTAACATTTGGTACAAGAGAAGGGACTCTGAAATCAGACTCCTGGTAAGAACACTGTCAACTAGAGCTACTTTACCCTCTGGGGCCTAACATTCTAATCTGTAAAATGGGGATTCATCCCCTCACACTGTTGTTAAAAGGTTAAATGAGATAATAAAGGTAAATCCAAGTAACAAGCACTAAACAAATCTGGTTTAGAGGGACTCTCTGTTTATTATAGGAACTTAGTCAAAATGGAAGAGCTTTTTTTTTTTTAAGTTACTTTTTTTTTTTTTTTTTGCAGTTTTTTTTGGCCAGGGCTGGGTTTGAACCCTCCACCTCTGGCATATGGTGTCAGTACCCTACTCCTTTGAGCCACAGGCACTGCCCTGGAAGAGCTTTTTAAATAAAGATAATTGCATGTTATTTTTTCATCCAAAATATGTTCCCAATTTTGGACTTTGGGGGAGAGTCTGAAATATTTGTATCATATAGTTGCAGTCAAGCATCCCTAATTCAAACATCTGAAATCCAAAATGTTCCAAAGAGCATTTTTTCTAAGCATCCTATTGGGACTCAAAAAGTTTCAGACTTTGGAACTCTTCAGATTTCAGATCTTTGGATTAGGAAGCTCCATCTATAGTTATTGAGCTCCTGGGAGTGTGACCTTCCATGTTTCATGTTTCATGTTTAAACATGAAACACATCCTGAAGCTCGCAGAATCCAGTGACCACTCTGCCTTGATGGTTCATTCTGAATACACAGCACTGAAAGTCAATGTACTGAGGTGGCAACAGGCCCAGAGAGAAGAACAGACACCTAGGAACCAGAGAACCTGGGTTTTAGTCGAAGTTAAGCCACTTACAAGCCACGTAGCCAGAGACAAACCACCTCAGCACCGCTGGCCTCAGGAAACATGCCAGTAAAATAACAGGCTGAAAACAAGACACCCTGCAAGGTGGGTGTAGCCAATGCAGCCAGGCCCTGTCGGGCACCACCTCTGGTGTGACACTGGCATACTCAAGGTCATTACTGGTAAAAGTTCTGAGCAGTAAGATTCCTCAAGTCTTCCCACCACAAGAACTAGACCAACAAGGTATGGCCTCTCCCCCTTTGCCAACTCTGTGCCACCCAAACCTACTGTGACACTAAAAGAGACCCACGGTGGCCACCCATTGGCAAGGCTTGCCCCAAACTTAGTAGCAACCCATTATTTATGGAATAAAATTCTATAGGCCTCTAGGTCAGTGGTTCTAAACCTTCCTAATGCAGCGACCCTTTAATACAGTTCCTCATGTTGTGGTGACCGCCAACCATAAAATTATTTTTGTTGCTACTTCATAACTGCAATTTTGCTACTGTTATGAATCGTAATGTAAATATCTGATATGCAGAATGTATTTTCATTGTTACGAAGAGGTCACGACCCACGGGTTGAGAACTGCTGCCTAGCTTAAACTCCAGCTTTAGCCAGTAACCCTAATTTGCTACTCTAAACTCAGTTAAAATGCAAATGTCCCAGAAGTGGTACATAACACCCCGAACTTTATTCAGGGATTCCTTGTGATTGAGGTTCTCGAGTGCTCTCCAGAAAGCAGTTTTAGGCAGAGGTGAGAAAAGGAGGGGAGAACTGGAACCTCTTTGCCAACTTCATAATTGTGCATGGGGCTGGCCCTCCCTTTGTTTTTTAACTGTGCTTTTGTGGTTTATTTTAGAAATAGTTTCATGCTATCGAATGACAATTCTCGCCTTTCATTTTGGGGGAGGAAAACATTCATCTAAGGTTCACTGCTGGATGGTGAACTGGTTCCAGGTGTCCGTAGTTTGAGATAACGGGGGGAAGACCCAAAAAAGCACGCAGCATTACTACTTGTCTTGTGCACATTTTCTTTTGCTATAAATGGATCTGAATTCAAATTATTGTTTGGTCAATTCGCAGCCTATTCCCTAAAACACCTTACAGCCAAAGTGAAAGCTTCAAAAAACTCCTACTTAGACTAAGCAGCCCCAGGCCCACGTTAGTAAGTAATAAAAGCCAATCTTACCTCCCAGAGCAAGAGTTCCTAAGTCTGAGGATCCCTCAGCAGTGGGTGTGTGGCAGCCACAGAAACCACAAGACAAATTGGTCCATCAGGATCCCAGAGAATTCCAAGAGGAACTCCATAAGAAACACCATCAATAGGAACTCCTAAAGGCTGGAGAGCTTTCTAGGGTGTCTGTGATTAGAAATGAAAATACCGCAGATCATGGCTCGGCGCCTGTGGCTCAACGGGCTAAGGCGCCAGCCACGTACACCTGAGCTGGTGGGTTCGAATCCAGCCCGGGCCCGCCAAACAACAATGACGGCTGCAACCAAAAAATGGCTGGGCGTTGTGGCAGGCTCCTGTAGTCCCAGCTACTTGGAAGGTGGAGGCAGGAGACTCGCTTGAGCCCAGGAATTGGAGGTTGCTGTGAGCTGTGATGCTATGGCACTCTATCCAGGATGACAGCTTGAGGCTCTGTCTCAAAAAAAAAAGAAAATACCGCAGATCAAGGGGACAAAAGGGAGGCCTGCATTTTAGGGCTATCATTGCCACAATCCCATTTCCTGACAAACAAATCTCTTAGATCAATTATCTACATCTGCACATGAGGGTACTGGATGATCTTGAATGATCATTTATCTTCAAGACCCTTAAAGATACCAGAATTGTGACATACAGCTTTAACGACCACAGGAAAAGAGAAATGTCAAAAGGACATCTTGCCTGTTCCCAAAAGAGAGCTTAAAATATGCACCACTGCTCTCCTTGCAGAGGGTCAAACACAGAAGCCCCCCCACTCATTTCCTTCTCTTTCTTCTAATTCAGATGGCCAAACAGGAAGTTTCACAATAATGCCCCTTGAGGAGATTTGAACTATGAAGGTCATGCAAAAACATAGTAATTCTGAAAGGGTGCACAAGAAGCTCAATGGACGTAAAACAGAATCTCTCGAAAGCCTCATTACGAATCATCTAATCACCGCAGCAACTTACTTTACCTGGTGTCTTCTACATCTGTGAAAATACATAACTGATGAAAATTAATCATGGATGTCATAAAAATGAATGTTTTAATATAATCCTGGACGTCTGGGTCAAATGACAAGAGAAATTTATTTTTCCTGTTACAAAAGAAAGGTGTTTTCTTTCATTCCATATAGCTCTTCTATACGTTCACAGCCAATGCCTAATTTTCACAAAAGCTCAAGTCAGACAGAAATCCTTAACCACTTAGCACTAAATCTCTATGGTCCCATAATGCTCTAGTTCACTAACAGCAACTATCTTTTTAGTCGATACATTTGTATATATTCTACAGTATCCTACCTTGGTCATGGTATGATAAATTTCCAATCTAATTACCAAACCCTGTAAGTCCAGAGCAAACTTCTAGGGGGTTGCTTTGGGGAGCTTCAGCAAATCAAACTGAAGTCTTTTTTCAAAGGCATTTGCTAATAAAGGAGATGAAAATTGGTTGCGCTTATGAGCCATTACCAAATGAATGCTTAGAGCACCTCTGAAGCAGTTTAAACCCCATTCTACAAGAGGATAAACTAATGCTGAAGGTGATGAATCAAAGGTCACAAGTAGGAGAAGACACACTTAACACACGCCAAACCTACAGACCTAACTCCAATATCTCCCCCTCCTAAAACCCAGGAGACACGGGCAAATCTTGATGCAAGGATGTCTTCATCTCACATATGCAAGACTAACTTCTGGACAACACCATTATTAGCAGCGTCATACATAGTTGCTCTCACCCTGGGGTACAAGTGTTGCTTGCTCTGCTAGGATATTATCTCCACATTTCTAAGTTCTTGGTTCATCTTCACGTGTCCTAGGATCAATTATAAAAGGCAATGACATTTGCAAGTACTGTTTCTCAAAGATCAATAATTCCAGTAGCCCAATGAGAGTATAATGAGTTAAAACTCCAGGTATACCAGGCTAGTGAATGCAAACGTTCTAAAGCACCACCTTATTAAGCACAGTTAGGGCTGGAGGGTATGCAAAAGACAACATAAAGAAAATCCAGAACCAGGTCTGGTGGCTCATGCCTATAATCCTAGCACTCTGGGAGGCCAAGGCAGGTGGATTGCCTGAGCTCAGGAGTTCCCGACCAGCCTGAGCAAGAGTGAGAACCTGTCTCTAAAAATGGCCAGGTGTTGTGGAGGGCACCTGTGGTCCCAGCTACTCAGGAGGCTAAGGCAAGGGGATTGCTTGACCCCAGAGTCTGAGATTGCTGTGAGTTACGATGATGCTACAGCACTGTACCCTGGCGTGACAGAGTGAGACTCTGTCAAAAAAAAAAAAAAAAAAAGGAAAGAAGAAAAGGAAAGGAAAGAAGAGAGAGAGAAAAAGAGAGAGAGAGAAAGAAAGAGGGAGGAGGCGGCGCCTGTGGCTCAGTGAGTAGGGCGCTGGCCCCATATACCGAGGGTAGTGGGTTCGAACCCGGCCCCGGCCAAACTGCAACAAAAAAACAGCTGGGCGTTATGGTGGGCCCGGATACTCAGGGAGGCTGAGACAAGAGAATTGGCTAAACCCAAGAGCTGGAGGTTGCTGTGAGCTGTGACACCACAGCACTCTACCGAGGACTACAAAGTGAGACTCTGTCCCTAAAAAGAAAAAAAGAAAGAAAGAAAATCCAGAAGTGTCTCAGCTTACTGGGTAGAAAGAAGAAACTTTCTTTCCTACTAAATTCCACTTTTCCAACGAGACCCAATCCTGAGGTCCTGACCCCTTGTGGTCTTTAAACAGAAACCAAAGGGTAGGTGTCAGATTTCTCGGCCCAATCACAATAGGTCAAAAATTAGTTAAACATACTCAGCAAAAATTAAACTTTCAAGGAAACCAACCCCTCCTTGCTCCATTGCTGATGGCTAGAAAAAGCTTCCATTCAGCACGGTACATAGATACTAATACTAATTTGGGGAAAAAGAGGGTAAGGAAGATGTAACTTTTATTGAGTTAAGGGTCCTTCCCAAGTAAATATATAATTCAAATTTCCTAATGTGAATTCTCAGCTCGAGCCTGTTAGAAGATCGGAGAAAGACTATGATCCTTCTACAAAATTTGGTGAGACTGCTTCAGAAGACACTGAAAGGTTAGCCTTCATCTCGAGTTACTCCACCATAAACCAGACAAAGAAATTCCTGAAAGGCTATAAGCATTTTTTTCTCACAAGCACCCACAAGAACAGGTCCATGTAAACGTTGTATAAACAAAGCAGTTCCTTACTAACCATAGTTTAAGTTTCTACTATGAGAAAATTGTAATCCATTTCAACTGCACCCAACATTCACACATGCCCCTGAATAAGAGAAAATATAGATTCATAATTGATCCTAGCTCCAGGCTTTTCTTATGCCTGAAAAGCAAAATGTTATGGGGGTTGGGGAGCTTGATACTTTCTCCCTTGCTCTCTATGATCAAGTATTGGAGGATTTTAATTTCCCTTCCAATCACTCTACAGAGACCAATGTGTCTGAGAAAATCCACAGACAGCAATCAAATCTTTCATTTCAGCACCGGTTTCCCAACCATAACCCTTCCTGTTCCAATCAGGTTTGAGAAGCGGTTCCCCTATTCTGCATTTCATGAATCAATTGCAAAATCTGCCAACCTCTGCCAGCTCCTCTTGTACTCAGCTGAGAGGTTCCCCTTCCTTCCCTGGGTAGCACAAGGCTGCTCTGGTTTTTGACTGGCGTAAGGTGGAAATGCAGTGTAGGAACTCACTAACTCTTTCACAGCCAGATATAACCAAGAATTTGGGCGCCAACCCAGCTACTAGGACAGTGCCCCACTAAGCTGAGGGCAAAACAGATGTGTGAAATCTAGGTTTGACCCCACATCCAGTGTGTCAGTTACTGTCACTAAGAAGGAAAAGGAAATATGAAAAGGGCTACAAAGTAACCAACTCAGTTACTTAGCAACTGGACAAAACTTGCCTCACTACAGAGGGTAAGGAGGCATCTCACTCCCATTCAAAGAGTAACAGTCCACGATTTATATGCAAATAGTAAACACAAAGGGGAAAAGGAAATCTAAATTAGCAACTGGAGTTTACAGCAGTAGGGCAGAGGCCCATTTTAAAGAAACAGTTTCTCCTACAAAGGAGACAGGACTTACACAGGTGAATGAATGAATGAATGCATGCATGTAAGGCCACAGGCCCCAACAAGTTTAAAGTCTCCCTTCATAAAGTTCAATGCCATGGGGGAGGGAGGAGAGAGCCACACGAAGCTTAGTAGCTAAAATTAAAACACTTCCACAGCTAACAACACAAAGTACAGCGTTACACAAGGATGGAAATTTGAAGTTGGGAAAACTCCAGGGAAAGCAGGTCCTGTGCTCATGAGGAAAGCAAACAAAGCATCAATCCTGGAGGAGGTCTCTGGACTGTGGGTAGATCAGAGCCTCTCAGGGTGTCTGAGGTTTCAGCCTCAGAAACACCCTCCCATACCCGTGGGTGAAGCGCAATTTCCAAACTCAGATCAAACTCCTACTCTTAACAGGAAACACACAGCCCTGAAGGCTTTCCAAGCAAGAGGGAGAAACTCTCGCTTGGAAAGGACAGCGCTCAGGACAGCGCTTGGCTCAGGACAGCGCTCCAGGCTCTTCGGTTCACCCAAGGAGCTCATACTCTGCCTCCAGCTTCTGGCTGCACACCTGAACCGGGATGCTCCGTCCCAGGCTGGGTCCCAGGCTCCTCTGCCCCCAAGCCGTCCGCCAGCCTCACACCTGGACCCGGGCAGCAGGGCCCAGGTCTGAGGCTAAGGCGCACCAGCCCAGCCACTTACTTCTCATACTCCATGTTGTCTCTGTCACAGCGAGAATCCTTGTGCTTTTGCCAGTCTTTGCCATGTTTGCAGGTGGTGAGGAGCAAAACGTCCTCCCCGTTGTGGACGTGATATAAGGCATTCCTGGTGTCTGACCCGATCCCTGTCAGGTAGCGCTTCCCCTTGAATACCAGCATGTACTTCCTGAGAGGAGGGATGGTGTTAAACCTCAAAAACCCCCTCTCCCCTCCTGTCCTGGGATGATCCTTAGAAAAGAGGGGAATAGAAACATCAAAGTTGGGTCGGAAGTTTTCAGTACTGATGCTGGCTTTGGCCAGCATCGCCTGGCCGATGTCAAACCCCACGTCCTCGGTGTAGTCAGGCCAAGTGCCGGAATATAAATTAAAAATTAAATGATTCCTACCATTGTTCCACAAGTGGAGACTCTGCACTTTGGATCTCAAGTTGTGCACGTACTGAGGGGACAACTGGTCTCTGTCTAAAGTATCCAGACTCAGGACAAAGAGGCACGCCTGGCTGGGGTCCGAGGTGTAGAACCTGGAGCCCTCGATGGCCGCTAGAATGTTTTGGTAACTTTCGGCGATTTTCTCCCCTTTTTGCTGCGGGTATACGTAGACTTTGAAGCCGTTTTTCTTGCAAAGGGTGAAATCGAAGCAGGACTCCATGCGGCACTTCTTGCCTTTGTAGATGCTCGAGTTGGCGTCTCGCTTCTGCCGGGGGGAAATGTGCACGCTGGAATCCTCGTTTTCCAATTGATCCCAAGGAAAGAAGGGGCGCAGAGCGTCCGGGAAGCGGGGCCAGAAATGATCCGGACCGGTGTGGTGCAAGCCATTCCGACCGCTGTGCTCTTCTCTCCGGCTGTGGCTTCTCGATGCCCTAAACCGCAAGCCTCCGAAATAAAACAAAAGGGCGAGACAAGAGCCAGCAGAGAGCAGGATGAAATAGCGTTTTTTGGCCTGCATGTGTCCTGCCTGGGTCAAGAGGATTGTAAATAAACACAAGAATCACCCAAGTTTCCCAATCAACACTTTCAGCTCCAGTCCGCCATCTTCCCGCCTGTAAAGACTTCAAACTCTCCGCTCCCACCTTCTCTGGATGCCTTTCCCCAAGCCGTGGACTGATCCAGCGCATGTGGGCGATTTCTTTAACTTTCTCCCCTTCGGTCTTTCATCTTTGGGTTGCACAATGCACGGGAGAGAGTCGGGCTGAATATTCCGCACCCAGGGCGGCGAGCAGCGGACTGTAATTTTCTTGCATGCAACAAGGAGGAAAAGAAAGAGAGGGGGGAAAAAAAGCTCCCGATACCCAATCAATGGCAAGACGAAGTGACCGCCTTGCCTCTCGGATTCCTCACGGCAGCGTGGAAAATGAGCCCCGGGAAGGCAACTTCAACTCATCCACACTCGCGTGCAGAGCACTCCGGTTCCAACAAGTCAGCCGATCCCGGGTTCAGCCGGCTAGTGCATCTTGCAGCTGGGGCGCCGTAACCTCACAAATCCCTGCATCTCTCTTTATTCCCTTCTGCAGCGGCTCCAAGACTCCGGCGGTGTTTACTCCTGCTCGCGGGGCCGGCCCCCGGGACGCGCGGCGGCCCGGCTGCAGGCGGCGGCGGCGGCGGCGCGTCCTCCCCGCCGGCAGTGCCGGCCCCGAGCGGCGCTTCACAGGCCCCCGCGCGACCGCTGCCGACCGCCGCGTTCGGTCGCCGAATGTTACCCGGTTCTGAATGTTACACTTACACATTCCATTCCCGACACGACAGCGCTGACCTCATCCATCCACGCAGCCCGCGCTGCCATTGGCCGAGCGTCACGTCCGGGGTGGGCGGTGCTTCCGCTGCGCCCATTCATATCCCCCGGCCACCGGCCGAGGCGCCGGCGCGGCGCGGGGGCCGCGGGGGGCTCGGGCGCTGGAGGTTCGGCTGCGGCCGGCCGACCGGCGGGCAGCGAGAGCGCGGGGCAGCCTGGTGTGAGCCTCCAACACCCCGCGGCGCGCCCAGGCCCGGGATCCGGCCTGGGCCTGGCCGGGCACCAGCGCCGCCCAGAGGCGCCTGCGGGGATTAGGGACCGCGCCGCGCTGCACCGGCTGCCCCGGGCGCCCTGGACGACCGGGTCTCCCCCGCTGCCTGCCCGCCAGGAACGCCTCCTGGAGCAGAGGGCAGACAGCTTGCGGATTCCTGGAGAGGGATGCTTGAAAATGGAGAAGGGCAGAGAACCCGAGGAAGAGAGAAGAAAAGGAAAGACTTCAGAGGAAGCGACTCCCGGTCTGAAAGATGCCTCTCCCAACCCACCTGCCACTCTCCGAGGCCCAGTATCTTTATTTCCTACTAAGCATTTAAAAAGTCTCTCGTATTCCCCCGCTCCACACCCCATACTTATTTTTCTTCCCAAGAAAACAGCCCAAACCCCCAAAATAAAGAGGAATTGTTAACAGCGTTACAGCTCTGCACGCCTGCCTCTGTGTGCTAAGAGTTAAAGCAGCTTTCCTAAATCTTCATTATCTACTTGTACATCCTTGCCTGCACCTCCTCCATCTGTTATGAAGTAAGCTTCCAAAAGGTCCAGAACGGGAAAAAAGAAATTTTGTAATGGCCACGGAAAAACCGGTTATCTTAAACTTGTCCTAGTCCTCAAAGTGCCATTATTCTCATTCTTCGGTGGTGGCGGTAGTTTTTAAAGAGATATTTCTTAAGGATGGATGACTTTAGACTTGCCAACTGTCCCAGCTGTGGCAGAGAATTTTAAAGCAGAAAAATAACCTTGTTTACCATTAGTGAGAGAAGGTTGGTCCTTCCTATATTCAATTCCTTAGCTCCAAGCTACTGCCCCCGCCCCCAGTGAATGAACCTTGGTGGGTAATTCAGATAAGTAACTTGCAGTCCTTCTAAAGGTCTTCCAGGTCACAAAGATGTGCCAGGCTCCCAAGGAGTCCCTCTGGTCAAAGCCAAACTCCCTGGCCTCAGCCTGAATTCTGGTCTTCGGAGAACACCTCCCACCCTCTTCCCAAGCACAAGTCTCAGGGCCTGGCCAAGCTGGACAACAGTTGCCTAGGGCAGCAAGCTGTTTAGTGATTGTTTATTATGGGAGTGACTGAGAGCTAGGAGCAGACGCTTCCCAGTTTCCCTCAGGCTGCAAAAAACACCCCAGCAGGGTGTGGATGAAGGGCATGGTTATAACAAGGCGGGATGAAATGATACAGTGGAAAGTTTTAGACCTCTGTTGTTTCAGATTTGTTTTAATAAAGGGGGGAAGGGGTCTGGGTGGAACATTACTGTACATTCCAGAAGCCTCTCCCTAGTTCTGACCCACTGACAATGAAGTAACTTTTTCAGATTTGACTTGTACCCCCTGCAGGATGTGGAGAGGCCTGGGAGGGGATGAGGATTCAGTCATCTTCCAAATACGACAACAATGATGCAGATAAATGCCGTGATTGAAACCACATGTGTCCCAAAGCTGCTCCCCCACCCCCACCCCACCCAGACTGGGTTGCTAGGAACAGTCATTCAAAGCAGGGCTCTTTCTATTCACTCCAAGGTGCTGATGTTCAAGTCCTTGTAGAAGTTGGGGGTTTGGGGATTGTAGCCTCCTGTATCTTAACAGTTGTCCTGCATGACCTTAGTGGGAGCTAGCTACCCTCTTTGCCTCTTTGTGTTCTCTTCTTGCTTTGGCATGAATTTCTTGCCTAAGTATGGCTGATTCCTTCACCCCAAGCCCCAGCGTCACCCATCTCTACCCTTATGTCCCATCGTGTTCTGAATTGTAAGAAAAACTTTGCTGCTGAAAATTAGAGAACACTTGGATTCAGATCCCACCAGTGACTTGGCATGTGGGCTTAACCCAAGTAATGCTCTGGTTTCTCATTTTAAAAATCAGAATAATAATACCTTCCTGAGTGGCCTTTTTCAATCTGTAAACTATAAATTGCTCTACAAGTGTTAACATCATTAGTCTATGTTCCAAATTTCAAACCCCAGTGGAAGTCATGTGCAGTGTCTCATACTTGTAATTCTAGCACTTTGGCAGGCCAAAGCAGGAATCTCTTTAGGCCAGGAGTTCAAGACCACCCTGAACAATAGGGAGACCCTGTCTCTACAGAAAATTTTTAACAATTAGCCTGGTATGGTGGCATGCACCTCTAGTCGTAGATATTCTGGAGGCTGGATCACTTGAGCCCAGGAGTTTGAATTTGCTGTGAGCTATGATGATGCCCCTGCACTCTAGCCAAGGCAACAGAGCAAGACCCTGTCTCAAAACAAAAACAAAAAACCCAAATCCAACTGGAATCTAAAGTAGCCCCTACAATGACACCATCATTGCCTCACCCTCTGTTTTACTTTTTCCTGTCCCTTTTCATTAGCTGAAATCTCTTTTGTGTGCTCATTTACTGCCTGTGTTTCTTCACTGTCAGGGTATTCCTTGAGATCAGGACCTCTGTCTGGCCTACTCAGTCCTGAATCTTCAATACCAAGGGCAGTTTCTGGCATGTATGTGGAATTTAATCATCAATTTGAAAGAATCACTGAACTTAAAATTCAGCTTCACCACAACACTTGAACAATCTTGAAAAGAAAGAAAAGTACAGGCAAGAAAAGCAAAAATAAACAAATGGGCTACATCCAACAAAAGCTTCTGCATAGCAGCCAGGCACGATGGCTCATGTGGAGGTCAAGGTGGGTGGATTGTATGAGCTCAAGAGTTGGAGACAAGCCTAAACAAGAGTGATACCCTATCTCTAAAAATAGCCACATTATGGCAGGTGCCTGTAGTCCCAGCTCCTCAGTAATCTGAGGCAAGAGGATCACCCAAAAGTTTAAGGTTGCTATGAGCTATGATGCCAGGGCACTCAACTGTGGGGACGAAGTGAGATTCTGTCTCCAAAAAAAAAAAAAGAAGAAGAAGAAAGAAAGAAAGAAAAAGAAAAAAAAAGCTTCTGTACAGCAAAGGAAACAACAAAATGAAAAAGCAACCAACAGAAGGGGAGAAAGTATTTGCAAACCATATCTGATAGGGAGTTAATAACCAAAATATATAAGGAACTTGTACAACTCAATAGCAAATAAAACCAAATAACCCAACTGAAAAATGGGCAAAGGACTTAAATAGACATTTTCCAAAGGAGAGGTACAAGTATTTGAAATGATCAATGGGTATTTCAAAAGGTGCTTAATATCACTAATCATCAAAGAAATGCATATTAAAACTACAATGAAATACCACCTCACACCTATTACAATAGCTATTGTCAAAAACATAAGAGATAACAAGTGTTGGCAAGGGTGTAGAGAAAAGAGAACTCTTGGCCACTGTTAGTGGGACTCCAAATAGCATAGCCATCATAGAATATAGTGTGCAGGTTCCTGAAAAAGTTAAAAATATGATTACCAAAATAATCCAGCAATCTTACTTCTGGGTATATATCCAAAGAAAATGAAATCAACCTGTCAAAGAGACATGTGCACAATATTCACTATAACTAGTAACCGGACACAATCTAAGTGTCTGTTCATTGATGATGCAATAGAATATCATTCAGCAAAAAAAAAGGAAATCCTGCTATTTGAAACGACATTGGAGGACATTATGTTAAGTGAAGTAAGCTGGACACAGAAAGACAAATACTGCATGATGTGCCTTATACGCACAATCTAAAAGAGTCAAACTCACAGAAGTAGAGGGTAGAATTGTGCTTTACAGGGGCAGGGGGTTAGGAAGAACGGAAAGAAATTAGAGGAAGAGACAAGCTAAGCATGAATAAAATTGGGGGATCCAACACATAGCACAGTGACGCTAGCTTATTATTTTTTTTTTTTTTTGGTTGTTTTTTGTTTGTTCGTTTGTTTTTAGAGACAGAGTCTCACTCTGTCGCCCTTGGTAGAGTGCTGTGGCTTCATAGCTCACAGCAACCTTCAGCTCCTGGGCTTAGGCGATTCTCTTGTCTCAGCCTCCCGAGTAACTGGGACTACAAGCGCCTGCCACAATGCCCGGCTATATTTTTGTTGCAGTTCGGCCAGGGCTGGGTTTGAACCCGCCACCCTTGGTATATGGGGTTGGCGCCCTATTCACAGAGCCACAGGTGCCGCCTGACGCTAGCTTATCAATACTGTATTGTATATTTGGAATTTACTATGACGGTACATCTTAAATGTTCTCATCATCCCAAAAAAGTAACTTTCTGAGGTGATGGATGTGTTTATTAGCTTGATATGGTAATCATATATATATATATATATATATATATATATGCACAATGTGTGTATATGTACACTGTATACACACACACATATATCTCAAAGCATTATGTTATATACCTTAACTATATACAATTTTTACTTGTCTATTATTCTTTAATAAAGCTAGGAAAAAATAACAAAAAAGAAAAGAGCCTTGGTATTATCCACATTGGACTATCATCTATCTATCTATCTATCTACACATATCTATATATGTATATATACGGTGTGTGTACACACATACCCCCATAGTGAAATGTATACAGTTAAGGTATACAATATAATGCTTTGAGATATATATATATATATGTGTGTATGTATATATATATATATATATAATGTGTGTGTATATAAGTACACTGTGTGTATACACACACACATATATCTCAAAGCATTATATTGTATACCTTAACTGTATACAATTTTTACTTGTCTATTATTCCTTAATAAAGCTCGGGAAAAATAGAAAAGGAAGAAAAGACCCTTGGTAGTCCCCAAATTGGGACTATCATTGGAGGTGGAACTATGACTAACCAGGAATACATAGTATTTTAGCAGAGGACAACTTGGCTATTATAAATCCTTTTACAGTGTATGTCGAATTATGTCACTCCTCTCTCTGGTCAAAGCCCTCAAGAGATCTCTGTTGCTGGGTTGACTCAGAGAAAGCTCTTGCAATAACCTCTAAAGTCAGGCAGGATCTTGCCTAACTGTCCCCCTACCTGTCCTCACCAGACCTCTCTCACTTCATGTCCTGCCCGGAGCTCTCTTCCTCCAACCTAATCTGCTTACTCTTCTCCAACCAGGACCCTGCCATTTCTTATACATGCCAAAAATGTCCCTGCCTCAGGGCCTTTGCACACGCTGATCCCTACCATTCTTCTGCCAGTATCTACCCTGCACACTTCTTTGCTTCCTTCCCATCTCTTCTCAGATGCTATCTGACTATTAGGGTCTTCTTTGACCACTCTAAGTAAAATAATAGCCCCCCTCCTAATTTCCTATCCCTTCACCTTGCTTTATTTTTCTTCTCAAAGCTACTCAACACAGGTCTCATCCAGAATGTGAGTCCTAGGGGACAAAGACTTCCTGTCTTTGTTCATTGTTTTGTCCATAGCACCTACAACAGAATCTGTCACTAAATAAACATTTGTGAGTGAATTAGTTTGACCTCATTATCTGTAGGACAAATATGAGAATGTTTGAGGCTAGAGTTCTACTATAACACACACACACATGCATGCACGTACAAAATTAGTGTCCTGTCATTCAAACCTCACTTAATTTCCCTTTCCAGTAGTCATTTTTCTCCAGAGTTGACTCAAGACCTGAAAACAGAATGATACCCAAGAACCTAGAAGATATAGAGTCTTATCTTGACTCCAGCGCTTAGTCTATAACCTTCAGCAAGTCAGTTCACCCCGTAAGCTTTTGTTTCTCATTGGTAAAATCAGGAGTAACTAAAATATATATGATGCTTCGTTTGCTGAGTTACTGTGAGAATAAAATGCGAAAAAGTAGATAATATAGGAGAAAGCCTTTTGCAGCCTACAATGCCCTTGGCAGGTATAAAATATGATCACCACACTCCTGGACAAATATGGACACAAGTACCTGAGATCATGCTTGCAAGTCAACAGCATTAAATACATAAAATATCATCCACCCCAAACACAGCATTTTCCAGAGGCTTGCACATTCTGCAATGATTATTGAGAAGACAGAAAACTCAGCAATGAAAGAAAAGCAAAAGAGACTCTTCTTTTTTTATTGTATGAAATGCCATAGGCACAAGTGCTTTTCAACGATCTACAATTATATTTGCAGTAAGGGAAAAGTGATGGCTTCAAACAAACTAGAATATTGAAATTAATAAGTGTTTACATTCTCTAAAACAGGCGTCCTCAAACTTTTTAAACAGGAGGCCAATTCACTGTCCCTCAGACCACTGGAGGGCCAGACTACAGTTTAAAAAAAAAAAACTATGAACAAACTCCTATGCACACTGCACATATCTTATTTTGAAGTAAAAAACAAAACAGGAACAAATACAATTCACGCCAATTCATGTGACCCGAGGGCCGTAGTTTGAGGACCCCTGCTCTAAAATGTAACCTTAATTTGATTGCTAAGACAACCCGATCGTCACAAAATTATACAAAATATTTATTTGGCATGGTCACATTTTAATGTTTTGGTGATATCTGACGGGGTCTCTAACAGTCATTATTCCCATCGTTGAGAAAGGCCAGGAAGCTCTGCTAAGAATATACTGACTAGGTGTAGAAGATGGGAAAAGACGAACAGGTCAAAGACAGCTGGGGAATCGCGGACAAGTAGAAAAAAAGGAGAAGGTTCTCAGTTCCTTCTTTGCTAGGAACTTGGGAAACCTAGAATGGGCTGGGGTTTTTTTTGAGAATTTCACCCCCCTAGATGTAGGCTAGAACATGATCTCTTTCCAGCCAAAACAGTCAAGGATATCCCGTGTAGACCAAGTGGGTAGAGGAAGGGGAAAGCTTGGAAGGAAGGAAGACAAAACTCAAGGAAGAGGGAAGGAAAACAAGAGGAAGTAACGTACAGTCAGGCTCTATCAAGCTTCCCCAAAGGGGCCGAGTAGGAACACTAACCAAGCGTAAAAGAAGAGCTTGACCCTAAGAATTTGCATCTCTACCAACTTCCCAGGCAAGGCTGATGCTGTGCATCCAGGGACCACAGTTTGAGACTGCTGAATTAGAGCGTCAGGGGAAAGGATTCTGTGTCTGTGTGAGTGAATACAAGAAGAAGGGGCAAGAGGTGAATCAGAGAAGTTTAGCATGCCTGGGCTCTGCAGGCCGGGCAAAATGCTGGGCTTTTATTAGAGGCAGGAAGGCTTTGGATGATTTGAGCAGGAAAACGATCTGATCTGATTTCCATTTTTGACAGCTCTCTCTAGCTGTTGGTAGGGCAGAGAGTCAAGTTTATTTACCTAGTGCATGTTTTGGAAAGCTTTTATTTCTAATAAATTCCATTAACATTCCTATATAATGTTACAATTAGCCAGGGACTGCTACTTAGGCAAGATAGCTTGCCTTAGTATTTATCAAAACCTCACATGAAGGCTGAGAAATCTCTCTATGATGTTAACTCTAGTGCTTGATACGGTGTGACATGCCAGTCCAAGTTATACTTAGTCGTGCCTTCTTGAGTTTTAACAACTTGGAACTAGACACTCTTTCCAGTGATAGGACAGCCTCTTGTGGGGGAGTGTTTTCTCAGGGACAAATAGTTACAAATAAGTTGCCCTCTTCTAAGTCTGGATACCATCCTCGGAATCTCATAAAAGTTTTACTGACCCCTAGTGGAAGAGATACACACTCTATCTTTGCTGGCTTGTCTTGGTAGCTTCTGTTTTCTGTAAACACCTACCTTCCTTCAAGAATGTATGTGCCACGTGACCCCTGCTCTCCAAGGCCTGACTCTCCAAGAAGAGGAACAGACGTGGAAAGGAATAATCACAATACAACTGGCTCCATGTTATAACCCACAAGACAAGGAAGTGGCTACATTCATGTGGGTCCCTGTTAACATTTGTGGATCCACCTATAGATGGAGTGACTGAGAGAAAATAAGAAATGGAAATGTCAACTATTCAAGCTGATGAAATTAGGAAGTCACCCACTATTCAAGTTCATTTTCCCCATTAGATTTAACACTTTTTATTATGCAATAGTCCATCAACACTGCCTTGGGTATTTTTTCCCTTCCTCTTAAACTTTTGATTCTCGGAAGAATCAAGTGTGTCATCCACTGTCAACTGGACCTTTTTTTATCATCTGGCACTTCTGTGCTACTGTGGTGCAATAATTATTGGTGTTCACAATGACAACCCTGAGACACTACTTCCCATGCAGTCCCACTTCAGTGAGTTAAGTGCATTTATGATTGTCCAAGTCATTTATAGTTGGTGATCCATGTATAGTATGTAGGGTAACTTGTTATTAGCACACTGATAAGATGGACCATAGGAATTGCCATCCCAACGAACTCCATAAGTTCCAAGGTTGTTCCTTTGGTTGAATTTCCTGCATTTGTCTGAATCCTGGGTTCTTGAAACCTTAAGAGCAAGTTCCCAGGTCATTTTCATGATGCCTGTGCCCTTTCTGATTAGATAAAAATTCTGTGTGTGTGTGTGTGTGTGTATCCAGATAGATAGACAGAGCAACAGAAAGACAGACAGACAGACACACAAAATGTGTATGCAAACACACAAAAGTCCACACGCCTGGGTACTTTGGCCTAGGTAAGCCACTGTTCTGAAAACTTGCAATCTAAACAAACAAAATCATTTCTCAAGTTACAAACTCTACATACGTTTTGGTCCACTGAAGAGTATCAAACTCCCAGCTATCCTATGTCAACTTCTGTCTCTCCAGACACTTATATTTTTGATTTCCCAGAGACTGATCACATTGTGAAAGCACAGGCAGTTCAGGAATTGTAAGGAAAAAGGTATAAAGCAAACCATTATTGTAATATATTTTGATATATTTATATGTAAATTTCAGCATAGGCCTTGCCTCTCAGAAAATCCAAATATTTTCAATCTCTCATAAGCAGACTAGAAATACACATTCTGGCTTCAAGTAAGCCTTAAGACGGGAATGGGAATTGTCCAAAGAAGCATAATTCGTGGTATCTTTAATTGTTCTCTGCTGCTGAGGATTTTAACCCACAATAGCCTACCCTGGCTGCTGCCCCAATAAGTCCTCATGACATGGGGAAAATGCAAATTTTAGTTCAGTTTAGGGCTAGATAAGCCTGGCTCCTTTCTTGTTCTTTTGGCCTGTGGAGACTTGCTGCTAATGGGAACCCTCAATGCAAACCTGCTAGAGACTGAATGCGGCCAGGCTTCCTGGCTTTGTAAAGACCCCTCCTCTTCTTGACCTTCTCCACCCTTCAGCCCCCACCAGCTTCTCCACCTAAGCTCTGATCTGACCTGCCACCGGCCTTGGCTTGTCTCATCTTGGAATTCCTTGCAACAGGAACTTCCAATTGCTATAAATTACATGCTGCCTTGACAAGGAGAATGTTAATACTCGGAGAGTTTAGGAAGAAACTACCAGACCTGTTTTCAGGGGCAAGAACACGGTATCTAGTTAATTGAAGGTGATGGGACACTCTACTGAACTACTTCCTTCTAAACAACAGGTGACCTCTGGGTGGGGGAAGAGGCCGCCATAAATAAGCTACCACTTGGTCAGAGCCCAGCTTCCCATGTGCACAGATATCATTTCCTGGCTGCAACCTTGAGAAACCTTTCTGGTATTTTTCTGCCTAGTCTGGTGTTACAGTGTCGTATAGTTGTTCAAATGTGTACAACTTGAATTTGTGCAGAATATTTACCGAAGGAGCTGCATTCTGTTGGAGGCAGGCGAGTACAGCAGTTAAACTCAACAGCTTTGGAGTCTGACTGCCTGAGTTCAATCATGGCCTTGTGCCATCCTGGCTGTGACCGTAGGCCAGTTACATAGGGGCTTTCAGCCTCATTTTCCTTATCTTCCCCCGCCCAAAAAACAGTGATGATGGCTACTTCAGATGTACGTGAGATAATGTATACAGGTGCAGAACACACTTACCACGCTGCCCAGCTCCCGGGAGGACGTCCTTTGTAAATGTTAACTCTGTACTGGCCTCTCGCTCTCTCCCTTCCTTCTTCTCCAGCAGCCCCTAAGAGTTAAAGTGAAGGGTTTCAAATTGTGTTTTTTCAGCAGTTATGTCTTCCAGAATTTGAATTAATGTCCTTCATAATTAAGATGGACATTTCAACAAATCATGCTGAAGTGTTGCAATGGCTCTGAAAGGACATGTTCATTCATCCATTTATCCACTGAATAGCAAGTCATTTATTGAATGCCTACTGTGCCTCCTGGTACACACATGGTAAGCAACACAGACCAGGTCTACTCATGGAGACAATAGTGAACAGGTATATGAACTAATTAAGTAAAGGCTAAATGCTGGTGCTGCTTAGGAAAAAAAGTGCTCCAAAGTGGAGGTGCTGGGTAAACAGGGTGCTCAGGAAGACTTCCCTGCAGAGGGGTGCAAGCAGAGACATGAAGGGTAGGAAGGAGCCAGCCTTATGAGGAGTGGGGGGCAGAGACATTCAGAGAGAGGGAAGAGCAGATGCTGGTACCCTAAGGCGAGCTGAGCTGCCTGATCTAGAAGCAAAAACCCGAGCCAAGTGGCCAGAGCTTTGTGAGTAAGACACCCAGGCCCTGCATTCTAGTAGCTCCTACCTAAAGATGCTGTCTGTCTCTGTTGTCTGTACAAGAAGAAACCTATAGAGACTCAGAAAAATTAAGGTGAAGGCGTTGGAGACAGTCGAGCCCCTCTGTTTATGTCCAACCCTCCAGCTATTCCATTGACTAAGCCTTATTCACATGCAGTCATCCGGGACAGAACTGCCATCTCCAGGATTCCTCTACACTCTGTGCAGAAGTCAGCCCTTGCGTCTTTAACCCATTATTGTG
This sequence comes from Perodicticus potto, assembly GCA_963574655.1. Classification (NCBI taxonomy): domain Eukaryota; kingdom Metazoa; phylum Chordata; class Mammalia; order Primates; family Lorisidae; genus Perodicticus; species Perodicticus potto. Next base: position 25,976 of record CAUYRH010123587.1, read on the forward strand.
TGGAGTCCTTTGTATGTCTCTCTTTCCTATAGAGCAACAGTGCCGGGAGAACTGGACTACTTCTACAGAATCTTGGTGACTCTAGCATCCCCCACAAAATCTACCCTTAGCTGGGTATAAACGTTTGTTGAATGAATGAATCATCACTAAATTTATTGTGCTCACTGTTGCCAGGCAATATGTTAAGTGCTTTAAATATCTTACCCCAATTAATTCTCTTTACAACCCAGAAGCTATTAGCAACATTTTACAGAAGAAATTAAGGCCCAGAGAGGTAAATAACCCATTGAAGCTCTCACAGCTGGGGCGTACTGGAGTTAGGATTTGAACCAGCTGGCTCAAAAGCTTTCTCTGTTAACTTAGTCACAGAAGTGATTCTCAAATTACTGAGCATGACAATCAGCTGGAAGACATATTAAATAGATATTCCAGGGTTCCACCTGCAGGATTTCTGATTAATTAGTTATATTAGTTATCCATTGCTGCGTAACATATTCACACAAAATTAGAGGCCTGAAACAACAATGTATCATCTCACAATTTCTGCGGGTCTCAGAAATCCGGGCATCAGAGCTTTTCACAATCTACATATCAGAAGCTGCTGTTATCTCACCTCAAGGAGAAGCCAACTCCATGCTCCCTCACGTGGCTGTTGGAGGACCTCGGGTCCTCGGTGGCTGGTGGCTGGAGACACCAGGTCCTTGCCACGTGGGCCTCCCCTGAAGGCTGTTCACAATGTGACATCTAGCTTCCCTCATGGCAGATGAGGAAGAAAGGGCAGCCAAGACTGTAGCCCAGTCTTTTTGTAACCTGTAACCTATGGGATGTCACTTCAGAGATTGCCTTCAGTGCTAGGTGTGGGGTGGAACCAAAGATTCGTATTTCAGACAAGCTTTTGAGTAGTGACAGTGCTGACAGTGGCGGGCCACACTTTAGGTGGCACCTGTGTCCCTACTGTACTGAATACATCAGTAAATGAATGATCAAATGAACCAGGGACCCCACGAACATCTGTCCTTGGCTGGATCAAATATTACATTTGCATAGGGCCCTTCTGTCCCTGGCTGTTTTCATGGCCACCTGCATCCCTAAGCCTCCCTGTCAAAAGTCATCAATGTTCCTGTGAACCTAGGAAACCAGGTGTCCACTCTGTCATTCCTTGTAAACAGCAGCTTCACCTGAAGTGGATGCATCCTGCCTTCCACTTCCCACAAGTTTCACCTCAAGGAGCTATAAAACCTTTTCCCTGACAGCCAAAAACCTTGCCTAGTGAGTTATGGACTCCCAGAGCAGGGAGCAATCATTTCATGAGATTCTCTTTGCTGCTCCCTGCTTTTAAGAAGGTACAGTAAGGAGTGAATTTCAACTCTACTGGGGTCCTTAAGAGCCTGATCAGAGAGTTATTGCCAAATTTAGGCTCTTCCTGCCTGAATTAAATAGGACTCTCCTATCTGTTTCCCCTTGGAGCAACTTCTCTGACCTTGCTTCCTAACCAGCGCCTGTGTTTGCCCCCTGCTGCCCGGGGTGGGGGTGGGTGGTGGTGGGAGGGGACAGGCTCTGGAACGCTGGTCCCAGCTCTGCTGGCAACTCAAGACACTAGAGCAGTGCACACTTCTGCCTTGCCTGGAAGGAGGAGTATTTGCTGGAGCTGAACAGCTGCTCTGGGTGCAGGGAGGAGAATGTTACTAAATATATGTTCTTATTGTACGTTGGTGTGTCAAGAAAAATTATATCTCCTTATTCTCCACTTGGGTGTTCTTTAAAAAAAAAATTTCCCTATACAAGCACAGTGTACCTCTCGGCTCCTGGCCCTAACTGAAGAATCCAGTCGCAGCCTAATTTATTTTTCTCCCTATACCCTTAAAATAATAGCCCTCTCGTCACATTCTGACAGCTTCTGGTGCGTGCTAACATTCCTGCTACACACACCCTTGGGTCTCTGAGACTCAGAGCCTCCCAGGCTTATTTTCCACATCAGCCTTTCTTGGGGTATAGCAGGCTGGCAATGGCCTGGGGAAAGGGTTTCTTTAACATGTATGCAGGAGTCTCTTCAAAGTGCACCTATACATTAGTTTTCTATTTTAAATTGCACACGAACTTTATAGGGACCCTGTATTTCGTGTGTGTGTGTGTGTGTGTGTGTGTGTGTGCACACGCTTGCATGCATGGGCCTAAATCTGATCATTAATATTACGTTGACTGGTATGTTTCCTTTAGGAAGTTCAGTTGCTGATTTGAATGTAGCACTGAGATTCTTCCCTTAATTGAAAAGAAAGTGGCTTGTACCGCTTGGTCTCTTAATCTGAAGTAGGAAATTGATTTTCAAATTTGTGAGGCCCAGTATTATATTATCTTAGCTATCCTCAGTATTATCTTAGCTATCATCATGAACTTGACCCAACTCTGCTACCGTTACTTTCATTCCCTTCAAGCCCATCCTTGTTTCCGCTTTCATTTACACACAGTGGGATCTAGAATTGTCTTACCTGCCTGCCACAGAATGGTATGCGACAGATGCTTGCTTTTTCAGTGAATGGCTAAATGAATAAACTCATGTTTTCAAGAAAAGCTAATTAAAATAAAATAGGGTCGATATATTGCCCAACCCAAGTCCTGCTTGAAGGCAAACTGGCTTATTGAAATATGCCTGAAAACAGATCAATTTGGCCATGGTTATTAATGTCAATAAGGAATCAGTATCAAATGAAAGTCTGTCTTTGGCTGTGTCTTCTCCATATGAAGTTGGTCCTTTCATGTACCTTGTTCATGCCTCTGTCATAATGCTATTTCCATCTTATCCTAATTGTTGATTTACATACTAGAAGTCTCAGAAGAATAGTAAACTTTGTGAGGACCAGGTGATCTCTTTTTCACCTCTGTTTCCTGCACACTTAGCCCGGTGCCTGACACACTGCAAGTGCTTGTTAGATTTGTGCTGAATAAATGAGAGAAGGAGTGAGCACATTCCTCTAGTAATGCAATGTAATATCACGTAATGTAATGTAATTGGCGGGGGAGGTTTGGGGAAAGAAGAAGAAAAAATTTAAATTAAGTTAAAGGGTTGGAAACAAATACCACCTGAAAATTAATCCACTTGATAAATCATCTTTGAAATATACAGGCCAGTATGAAAATGGAATTTTCTTTAACATAAATTTATTTTTGTTTATATTTCATTGCTTCTGGTAATCAGGAAATAGAGGCCCCCATTTGGAATTGCTGTATTATTTCTGTAAGCCCATTTGCCTTATCCTCAATAGGTTTACTACTAGCTGGAGCTCATTTTCAAGGCTAAATCCTTCACCCAAGCATTCAATTTATTTGGCTCTAGGGAGAGGTCATTAGCTTTCCCAGGGTACGTGTGTCTGAGTAACAAAGTGGCCCTGTGGCCAACTCCTGCATCCCAGCCACGTCCCTGGCCCTGCCAAGGCGTCCCAAGGAGGTAGGGCTCGGAGACAAGCTGCCAAGGCCCCAAGGCTGTCTGTGTGTGAGCTTCCTCTGACTTCAAGGCCAATGTCATCAATAAAGTCTTTCACACTTTAAACTTCTTAAAGATTTCTTTTGGAGACAAGAAAAGATGAAATTTTCTATACAACTATACTGTCAGTTTCACCCTTTAGAAGCTCGAATGAGTTTTTTCTTCATTAACTCCGTAGTCTTTGAGAGATTCAGCGGCAGTGCTGTCAATCTTGGTAAACAGAAAAGAGGGTGTTTTCTTCCTCTGCCCCTGGTTCTTCCAAGTATAGGTGTGTGTCTAGCTAACCATGATGCAAAGAAAACTTCCCTGGTGGGAGGGATCTATGCTTCTTTATATTTCTTGTCCTCCTGTAGAGATGACTCTCAGTGTCCCCTAGGAAAATGATAAATTGTACATATTTGAAAAGTTTTTAATTTGAAATGAAACTTGCAAACGATTAAACTAATTATAAAGAGCAAACTTTAAAAAACAGATCAACTAACAAAACAGGATAATAAATGAGAGTTATACCTTTATCTTTCTCTAGCTGGTTTCTGATAGAAGCAACAGCACATTTAAACTAAACGTGGCTGAAACAAAAGGTCTTATTATTAGTTTGTCGTGTAACAGGTGCTCTAAAAGTTGGCATTGGTTGGTGAAGCAGGCAGCCAATATTATCAAGAACCCAGGACTTTTTAAATTTTATGTTTCCAACTTTGCAATTCTTACTACATCAGTGAATCAGTGATGTCTGCGCTGATGCTACCACCCCTCCAAACATCTTGTCACATAGCCCCGACCAAAAGCGGGGAGAAAAAGAGCAGCCACAGCAGCTTCTGTTTGTGCTGGACACTTCCTTGTCAAAGAGGAACATTCCCCAGAACACCGACCCTTCTGGTATTCTCCTTCCATGACCTTGCCAGAAGCTGATCAGGTGACTAATAATCACCAGCAAAAGAGGATATCATGACCATGACTTAGACTGTGAACAATCCATCAGACCACACCGCACTCTCCCCAGCGCATTGCTGCTCAGTACCCAACAAAATCTGAACTGTGTCAGCAAGGAGGGAAGATAGGGTATGAACAGACCACCGACAGTTTCTTCTACACTGATTTCAGTGTATAGGACAATTAAGCTTTAAAAAAATTGGTTAACAATGCACCAAAACCAAATTCAGATGAGAATTATAGCAGTGTCTCTAGGGCACCATAAATCGAGAGTGAATGCATTTGGGGGGATCACTGGGGGATAGACATGCTTCAAGTCTCTTGGAAGTCTCTATCAAGTTTATAGAGGTGTCCTACTTTTTGAGTATACTGTATTTCATCCCTTCTGGGATATTTAAAGTAAAAGTTATTTCTTTGAAAGCAATTTTAGTATTACTCCCATAGCTTCTGTTTGCCTTCCCTTAGAAAAAAACCTTTTTGACCAAGGTAATTCAGATTGTAGAACAGGCATGAGCATATACCTCTATCTCAATCTATAGCCCTGACATTATCTATACCAGTATCTTCCTTCCCACCCCACCCTCTTCCTAATTTTATTGTCTATTTCTAAAATGGAGCCCACAGGTAAAAGCCAGAAAGAGCTGGACTTCCAGAATAGTAGTAGTATAAAGAACATATGAAATTCTACAATTAATGTTGACAATTTGCCTCCTTGGAGTGGCACCTCCTCTCGTTAGAGAATAATCTTACAGGCCAGGAGCAGTGGCTCGTGCCTGTAATCTTAGCAGTCTGGGAAGCTGAGGCAGGTGGATTGCTTGAGTTCAGGCGTTTGAGACCAGTCTGAGCAAAAGTTAGACCCCATCTCTACTAAAAATAGAAAAACTCAGGAGGCTGAGGCAGGAGGATCACTTGAGCCCAAGACCCTGGGGTTGCTGTGAGCTATGACGCCACAGCACTCTACACAGGGTGACAGAGTGAAAATCTGTTTCAAAAAAAAAAAAGAGTAACCTTACAATGCCATGGAGAGGAGAAAATGATCTGATAAAGGTGAAATAGCCATGGCATGTTTTCTTTTATTCTTTTTTTTTTTTTTTTGAGACAGAATCTCAAGCTGTCACCCTGGGTAGAGTGCCATGGTGTCATAGCTCACAGCAACCTCCAACTCAGGCTCAAGCCATCCTTTTGCCTCAGTTTTTCTACTTTTAGTAGAGATGGGGTCTCATTTTTGCTTAGGCTGGTCTCAAACTCAAGAGCTGAAATAATCCACTGGCCTCAGCCTCCCAGAGTGCTAGGATTATAGGTGTGAGCCACCAGGCCTGGCCTCCCTGGCATGCTTTTAATAAGCACTAGTTATTACTATTCTGATGATAAGAAAAACATCAAATGTTTAGAAAAATTTTATTTTTCCAAGTTATATGGTACTGTAGACAATTCAGAAAACATAGATGAAGGAAATTAAAAATATTTTACCCCAAATATATTTCTTTGACATTTTTAATATTTGTTTATGATTTTTAAATTTTAATTTAATTAATTAAATCTCACTCTGTCACCCTGGGTAGAGTGCCATGGCATCATAGCTCACAGCAACTTCAAACTCTTAGGCTTGAGCAATCCTCTTGCCTAGCCTTCCAAGTAGGTGGGATTACAGGTGCCCATGGGCAGCTAGTTTTTCTATTTTTAGTAGGGAGTCTTGCTCTTGCCCAGGCTGGTCTTGAACTCCTGAACTCAAGCAATCCACCTGCCTTCGCCTCCAAGAGTGCTTCTTGGGGTTGAGTGCTGTGGTGTTATAGCTCACAGCAACCTCAAAATCTTAGCCTCAAGTGATCCTCTTGTCTCAGCCTCCTGAGTAGCTGGGACTACAGCTGCTTGCCACAATTCCCAGCGTTTTTAAAGTTTTTAGTAGAGAGAGGGTCTCACGCTTGCTAAGGCTGGTCTCACACTCCTGAGCTCAAATGATCCACCTGCCTCAGCCTCCGAGACAGCTAGGATTACGAGCACAAGTCACTGCGCCCAGCCTCTCTGTGATATATTTTGAGATAGCTGTCATTCGTCCCTCAGATAGACGTAACTATGGAAAGTTGTCTTTTTTGGTGGGGAGAGGGATGTACCTTTGTAAAAAATCTGCAGTAAGATAGCCAGGTCCAGGGTGGCACCTGTGGCTCAAGGAGTAGGGCGCCGGCCGCAGATGCCACAGGTGGTGGGTTCAAACCGAGCCCCGGCCAAAAAAAAAAATAGCCAGGTCTAACCTTACTGTAACTAGGACAGATTAACTGAGAGTCTGGCACCTTTAAAGGTCTGAAAAGAAACATTTATCAACTGTTCTTCCTGAGACCTGCTACCAATAAGTTTTAGACAATATTAATCTGTATCTTTTCCCTCCTATTAATCCATCTGCCTCAGGTTGGTGGTTTTTCAAAACTTTATAGGGACAGGGGCCTTTGATGCCTACACAGATAGTCAAAGAGAAGATAAAAATGACCTGTATGCATTATCAAGGAATAACCAGTGTAATATTTCCAAATAATACTCCCAACATTTTTCTATTCATATTTATACATTTTTAACTGGAAGTGAGAGCAGATTGAACAATACTGTTGGCAATTAAATTCTCTCTCAACAAGGCATATCCTACATTGTTCCATATTGATACACACAGTTCTGCTGCATGACTTTTTGTGTTCATAGTTGTGCCATATTTTTTGTTTGTTTGTTTATTTATTTATTGTAGAGACAGAGTTTCACTTTACCGCCCTCAGTAGGGTGCCGTGGCATCACACAGCTCACAGCAACCTCCAACTCCTGGGCTTAGGCGATTCTCTTGCCTCAGCCTCCCGAGTAGCTGGGACTACAGGTGCCCGCCACAACGCCCAGCTATTTTTCTGTTTTTGCAGTTCGGCCGAGGCCGGGTTTGAACCTGCCACCTTTGGTATATGGGGCCGGAGCACCACTCAATGAGCCACAGGCGCCGCCCCAGTTGTGCCACATTTTAGTCAAATAATTCCCCTCCTGGACATTTATATTAAGAAAATATTTCTATGTAAAAAAAAAAAAAAACAAACAAACCCTGGAGTTCAGAACTTTGCAATATTCAGAATTTTTCATCCTCTGGTGCGTGCTGTTTATAGCAGTGTTTCCAATTCCAGCAACTGGAGAATACACAATCTTGGGGTATTCTTTTGGTTCCTTCCAATCCCTTCTTCCTTAGTGTATAGTTGTTAGTCTCCTGTTGAACTGAGCTGGTCCTCAACAAGTTTCCAGAACATTCGAGAATTGGAAAACTGACTCCTTCCAACTGCTCCATAGCAACTCTGGAGGCATGTGCAGGGGACAATGTTCACAGAGCGTTTCTAGAGTAAGTACTTCTGTAAACCTAGATGAAGTTCCCTAGGAACCAGACTGAAAACCGCTAATTCAGGCTGGGCGCAGTGGTTCAGGCCTATAATCCTTGCACTCTGGGAGGCTGAGCTGGGTGGATCGCTTGAGCTCAAGAGATTGAGACCAGCTTGCACAAGAGTGTGAGACCCCATCTCTAAAATTAGCCAGGTGTCGTGGCAGGTGCCAGTAGTCCTGGCTACTCAGGAGGCTGAGGCAAGAGAGTCACTTGATCCCAAGACTTTGAGGTTGCTGTGAACTATGACACCACAGCACTCGACCAATGTCTCATCTTGAGACAAAGTGAGACTCTGTCTCAAAAAAAAAAAAAAAAAAAAGAAGCAAATCAGCTAATTTGAAGCCACAGAGATACTTACCACATCCAACAGCTCCTAGGAGCTACTTTCTAAAGCCACCATGAATTCTCCAGGACCTTTCTGTTCATCTTCTTCCAAACTGACCATTGGAGCCAAGAGAAGTTTTTAATCCTAGGAGGTTTAGGAGATTACATACACTTAACATATATTTTCATTACCCAAACTATAGTATGTGCTTGTTTTCAGAAAGTTGCCATCTATATTTATTGTATGTTCTGGGGCAAGAGAAGATCTCTATGGGATGCAGTATATAACTTATTACTCAATATAAGCCATACAATTTTATATGAGTAATGTCCACATTGACAAAATTGACATTTTCATACTTAAGTATTACAGTCTCCATTCCGTGTTGATGTTTTTACTTCTCTTTCTAAAGTTTCTTTTCAGAATTCAAATGTTATGATTATGTAAGTCAAGCCCATGTGGAAGGCACTCAATAAACTATATATCCCTTTCCTTTTTTTTTTTTTTGAGACGGAGCCTCAAGCTGTCACCTGGGTAGAGTGCCATGGCATCACAGCTCACAGCAACCTCCAATTCTTAGGCTCAAACGAGTCTCCTGACTCCACCTCCCAAGTAGCTGGGACTACAGGCACCCGCCACAATGCCCGGCTATTTTTTGGTTGCAGACATCATTGTTGTTTGGCGGGCTGGGGCTGGATTCGAACCCACCAGCTCAGGTGTATGTGGCCGGTGCCCTAGCCGCTTGAGCCACAGGTGCCGAGCCTCCTTTTCCTTTTTTCCCTTTTAGGGACGTGATAACTCACAAAGCATTTTGGTGTCCATCATTCTTTCGGTTTTCTTAACCTTGAGAAGGAGGCAACATTCTCTTTCAATCTAGCTATGTCAGTACTGCTTCCTGTTTCAGATTATGAATTCTTTCAGGACAAATCCTTTCCCTATGTTCCTTTGTACCAAACAGCTCATGTGAGGATTCAGTAACACACATGGTAATAGCGAGGATTTTTTTTTTTCTATTGAGGTTTACCTTAAAAGTGGATGGTGGTTGTTTTTTGCTTCCAGAAGTTTTGTTGCTTGATAGAATGAGACAAAGTACTCTTTCTGCTGTGAATTTATGGAATGATTGTCTTCCCATTAAAAATTATTCTCCAGCTTGGAGCAATTAAAGTGGTCTCTCTCCTCTCCAAATTAATGTAATTAATACTATAGTCTCGGTTGTTTATCATGTCTTGATAATATCACAAGGGAATGAAAATATTGGCTCTTTTATCCCCTTAAATAGCTGAGATGAAACTGTTCGAGCTCTAATGTTACAGCAGCTGTTTCTCATGTCCCAGAATATAATTGGTTGGTGCTGAGGTTACTAAATTGTAAGAAATTGACTTTGGTTTCATGCTTCCCTACTTTTGGTGGAGAGAAAGATGGGAAATGTTAGCTTTATCTCGCAATGAAAAGGCAAAGCCTTCCCCGATGAAATGGCAGCTTCCGGGTCTCATCTATATAATTTTCTTCAACAACCCACTGTCTCTGGGTTTGCAGGATAACACGCCTGGGAAAGCAGGGCCATTCTAGCTTCCCTCCTAATTAGCTCTCAACCCAACGCAGCTGGTTGAAATGCATCAGGGCTCTCCCATGAGGGGCTCTTTCTGGAAGTCACTGTAAAGTGGTCTGGTCTCCAATGACAAATTCCACCGGGGATTTGAGACCATAATTATCCCCAGTAATTCATAGGAACAAAATTCTTTTGTCTGATTGTCTTTATCGCTTAGGGCCGTTGTTCTCCATGTGTCGCCCCTGGACCAGCACTGTGAGCATCATCGAGGAACTGGTTAGATAGGCGGATTTTCAGGCCCGTTCGTGACCTGTTGAACCACGTACTAATAAGGGGTGAGGGGCCAGGAATCTATGGTTTAATGTGTTCTCCAGTGATTCTGATGCACACTAAATTTTGAGGACCCGTAGCTTAGTGCATAACCGGTAGGGTAATAACTCATTAGTCTGTGAACTGTGTGTGTATTGCTTACTCTTCACCAGTCTCCCAAGGAGGAGAGTGTAAGCTACTGCACACTTGCCTTCTTACCACCCTTTTGGGAGAACAAACTCACTCCCTCACTCACTGCCGTTCTCTTTTTGCTTGTTTATTTCTGTGGTTGTAGGGCAGTGTCTCTCAGTCTTTACTGTGATCACAAATCATACAGAGAGCTCGTTAAAATGCAGATTCTCCTTCAGCATGCTCCAAATAGGGACAGGGAACCTGCGTTTCTAACAAGCTTGCAGGTGGTCCAGAAACCACTCAGACGTGACCGAAGGCACAGTGGCTCATGCCTGTAATCCTTAGTGGGGGAATTGCTAGAGATCAGGAGTTTTAGACCAGCCTGAGCAAGAGTGAGACCCTGTCTCTTAAAAAAAGAAAAAAAATAGCCGGGGATTGTGGCAGGTGCCTGTAGTCTCAGCTACTTGGGAGGCTGAGGCCAGAGAATCACTTGAGCCCAAGAGTTTGATGCTGCTGCAAGCTGTGACGCCATGGCACTCCACTCTACTCTCTGTCTTGAAAAAATAAATAAATAGGGTGGCACATGTGGCTCAAAGGAGTAGGGCGCCAGCCCCATATGCCGGAGGTAGTGGGTTCAAACCCAGCCCTGACCAAAACCTGCAAAAGAAAAAAAAATAATAATAAATAAATAAAATGGAAGGAAGGAAGGAGGGAGGGAAGCAAAGGAGATGGCATTTGTGGAACAAAGTATACACCAGAGAAAATGACCAACAGTGTAAAGGATTGCCAGATGATCGGCCAGAATGAGAGATGTCAACAGTGAACGTTGTGAGAGTTTATCAGGTGGGTGCGTGAAGGAGGGGCGTGGAGAGGGATTTTCCAATGCAGCATGTTACTCATTTCTGCCTTCCTCCTCCTCTTCCTTCCCTTCCCCTGCCATCCAACATCCTCACCCATCCTTCCCTTCCTGCTCCCCACTCCCTCCCCTCCCTAGTTTTTTCGGTCTGAAGCCTTAGCTGGCTTCTTTGTCGATGCTCACATCAATTCTCATGACCTGAGAGGGAACACGGTGGGAACGTCAGAAGGTGGAATTGAAGGCAAAGCCCTAACTTTACCACCTCAGGTTGTTCTCGTTGCAAATCCAGATGCTGACTGCTGACTTCTGATTTCCCTGGCGTTCTTCCTCCAATGAGCTATCACCTCTCCAGCCTGGGGGCTTGGCTCCTTAGACGGGGAAGGAATCAAGTGTGTGCTACATTTTCCCACCACTTTCCAGATTGGCAAGTTTCCTCCAACCTTTGAAAATTACTCCCAAGTTGCCCTTTGAGGAAAGCTGGTGGTACACACAGTTGATAACTTTGCTCCTGATCCTGGCTCCCCCAGTCCAGTGTAAATTAGGGGATGGGGATCCACTTTGATATCTGCTGTAAAACGGTGGCAGAAAGAGACTGTAGACGATGTGGAAAATATAGCAACAGGGTAATCAATCTGCAAGGAAGAAAACCCAGGGCTTCCTGTGTGGCCAAATTCCTAGCCTGTTTCTTTCTGCTGCCTCCTGCCTCCCCCACTCATTTGGCAACAGAGGTTCTTTCTCCACCGATGTGCATCTCTGTTTCCCAGTGGTGTTTGTAATTGCTCTATAGCTGTGGTCCCTGACACGTGCGCCGCAGACTGGTACCAGTTTGTGGCCTGTTAGGAACCGGAGTGGGGGGGGTCAGCAATCAAAGCTTCATCTATACGAAGCCTCTCCCCCATTGCTCACATCTGCTTCCTGTCAGGTCCACTGTGGCCCTAGATTCTCACAAGAGCAGGAACCCTGCTGTAACCTGTGCACTTGAGGGACGTAGGTCGCACGCTCCTGTGAGAATCTAATGCCTGATGATCTGGGGCGAAGTGGAGGTGGTGATGCTCAAACTGGGGAGAGGCTGCAAATATAGATTATCATAAACAGAGAGGTTCGGCTGCACAGAGACCATAAAAAAATCGATTGCTTGCAGACTCATATCAAAACCATCTCTTCTACCCCCCTTCCATGAAACTAGTCCCTGGTGCATAAAAGGCTGGGGACTGTTGCCCTATAATCATTGAGTTATGTGGCTTGGAAGAGGAATATTAGCCTAAATTGAAGAACCGAGGTTTTTCTTCTGTATTGTGTTCTCACACTTTATAGGTTAACACGGTGCTGTTCAAGAAATAGTAAGATTTCACATGAGAAGGCATTTTTCTAGCTTATAAGAGCTATCTTTTTTTGTTTATCTTTTTGTATTATTGTGGGGCTAAGATTAGAGGGGAAAATTAAATATCAGTCTTAGGTGGAATGAGTCCACAAGAAGAGGTGTGGGCCAGGCATCTGTCAGGGATGGAGGAACCAGGGAGAGGAGAGAATGGAGGTGAAACTTGATTTGTGTCTTAAAGGATAAGGAAGGAGAAAGCACGGCATAGTGATGCAAGGGTGAGCTTTGGTATGTGCATTCTGACTCTGACCCGAACTGAGCGGCTCTCACAGGCTGTGGGGTCAGCAAATAGCCCAGCAAGGTTGGGTGTGGACGCACTGTGAAAGTCAAAAAATACGTCCAGAGAACAGAAACCGTTCCAGCGGTTTTCTATGGCCTGAATGTTGTGGCCCCCCAATTCAGATGTTAAAAATCCTTACTTGAAAGGTGATAGAATTAGGAGGTGGGGCCTTTGGGAGATGATTTGGGCGATCCCTCATAAGTGGGGTTACTGCCCTTATAGAAGAGGCAGTAACCCCACTTATTCCCTTCTACCATGTAAGGGCTCTTTGAGAAGGTGCTGCTGGTTGGATAGGTGCAATGGCTCAGGCCTGTAATACTAACACTTTGGAAAGTCAAAGTGGGAAGATCGCTTGAAGCCAGAAGTTCAAGACCAGCCTGGGCAATGTAGTGAGACCTTATCTCTAAAAAAAAAAAAAAAGCCAGGTGTGGTGGCACATACCATTAGTTCCAGCTACTCAGGAGGCTGAGGCAGGAGGATTATTTGAAGCATAGGTATTTGAGGTTGCCGTAAGCTATGATCTTAACACTATACTTTAGCCCAAGTGAGAGCAAGACCCATTCTCCCCAAGAAAGAAATTAGAAGGAATACAGAACTCTGAGATGGTCCTGGGCTTAGACTTTCTCATATCTGGTTCCCGGTGACTACAAAAGCTCCTGTTTGATGAGAATGTACATCAGTCGATACCAGACATAGAATGTTCCTCCTCCCTCCCGTTTGGCAATCTCGTGTGAGTATAACTTATTTGCAAACCCTAAATTTTATCAAAATTAACATCCAGAGAGACTGGGGAATGTAGCTTTTAGCTTTTGACTCATGTGATACAAAGCAAGTGGACATAGAGGAGGTGGAAAGAAACGTTCATAATGTCCAGTATAATCATTAATATCAAGTGTATGGCAGAAAAGTGAGAAATGCTAGTGCATGGGTGGAGCAAGTCATGCTGGGTGAAGTCAGCCCGGAGATTGATGTGAGGGTTTTGGCAGACATTAAACAAATCTTTCCTTTGGGCTGGAAGGTAACTCAATGATAGGGCTAAAGACCATCATAAGAAACTGGGAAGGAAAGAAACATACCTCTGTACATTTCTCATTTGCCCAATGAAAACTATCAATAGCTTCCATCCTGGCTAGCTGGGGTGATGATGACGAATCGCAGTTTCATAACACCCTGCAGCTGGACCCCATATCATCTTCTTGCTCTGCAGCCAAAAGCCTGGGGCCCATTTTCCATTAGCTCCCACCCAGACTCCATCAGCTCGGCCCTCCTCCTTCCCACGCAGTCTTCTAGGGTGATAAGCACATTTTCCAGTGGCTCTGGAGTCATGGCTGCTTACAGGGACTGTGCCAATCCAAACATGTCCAGCTGAGAGGCGCTAGATTTCCTCCCCTCTGCCCTCCTCCGAGCTGAAACCACACAGCGCTCTTGAACCTCACGACCAGCAGACATGAGCCAAAGAAAGAGAAGCAAGTCTCACCTCCCCAGGGAGGGGTTCAGAGCTGTGAGATGGTCCTGTCTTAGTCTTTTAAAAACATTGATACCCTTAAAAATGGCGCAATGGAAGTAGAAGGATAAAAGTAATAATTCAAGTAGAAGGATAGACAGAACAGGACCCCGTAAAACTAGTGTGATGCAAAAATATTCTCACTCTTTCACCTCAACATGCCCTCCAGAAAACCAGGAAATTTGTGTCTTACATGTCCTGGTATTTCTCGGCACTAGCATGGTATGTGGGATGTGATAGGCAGGGACCCTTGTTGTGATGGAAGGCACTGTGGCAAGAGAAGGTGGCACTGAACAAATATTTCATTTGCTCTGCCACATTTTCTAGGCTCTTAAAATCGCTAAGCTTCCTCCATCTTTTTCTTCCTTTCCTGCGGCAACCTTGGAAACCATCTCTTGATTCACAAAACAGAAGAACCTGACCCTCTGGGTCGTTTGGAGACTTCCTGTGCCCCACGACCTACATCAGACTTTATGTGAGTGGGAAATAAGGTTATACTGGGCTGAGTCGCTGAGATTTCAGGGTATATCTGTTATTGCAACATGGCCTAGCCTATCTTGGCTAATAAACATTAAATTATTTTTTTAAAAAGAATTATGTATTAATTCACCAAAAATGTATTAATACTCTACAGTGTTTGTCATAGAGGCAAGAATATTTAAAAACTGGCAAAAAGCTATAGAAGCACATGCTAAAAAAGTATGAAATTCAAGGAATCTTGGCAAGACTTTTCTGACTCAGGTTTTTTGAAAGTCTTGGGATTTCAGTAGCTCTTTGAATAATGGAACAGATATACTCAGAAATTTGAGACTGCCATATTCTTAGAGAAAACTCAAAAATGGAAATAATAATTTCTTACATGTTTATGTTCCTTACAGTTCCAAAGACTGTTACCAATGCATGGTCTCATCAGAAGCTCCTCAGTAATCCTATGAAGATGACAGGTTAGGTATGACTGTGCCCATTCCTCCATGGTGGAAAATGAAGCTTAGGGGAGAGCCACCTTGCTGACCAATGAAATCGATTTCTAAACCAAGGCCTACAACACTGAAGCCAATGCTCCCTACACTGAGCCACTTGCTCAGATAGACAGTCTGATATTTGACTGTGTATGATGCAAACCTAGAAGCACTGAAACTGAAATATAGGTTAGGAGAGAGGGAATGGGGAAGCCCAAGCTTTGACACAAAGAGGAAGAATGTTGGTCTTGCTTCAGAAAGTCATACAGGTCACGTGGACTTCGAATGGAGCACCTTCATATTTAATTTACCTTAGTGGTGCCCCCTGACTCCATGGCAATTATTAGGACATGAGCAAAAAAAAGAAGACCTGATTATGACATCAAATTCAGGGAGAAAAGTAACAGAAGGGAGCAGAGGTCATCCCTTGTGACAGTTTCTAGAAAACTTTGGGAAATAGCCTCTCTCCCTAGGACAGTTCTCAGTGGTATTTGTCCGAGAATTATAGCTCAGTCCATCATAACATGAAATGATACCTTCTTAGGCTCAACAGCTAATCTTGTGGGCCAAAATAAAGATTGTCACTATGTATCTGGAAGTTTTAGAGCCACGTAGAAAACCTTGGCACTCGATTAGGAAAGGTTTTCCAAGTCAGCCTCAGAGGGAGGCTGTGTATCTCTCCCAGGTCCTTAAACCTCTTGTTTCCACTGCCAAAATTAACAAATGTTAAATGCAGACTCTGACTATTCAATGATGTATAAGCCATAAACTGAAATGGCATTGACCTTGTAAGAATCAATCTCAGCAACAATTTAGCATCCATTAGTCAGTCACGATAGTATGCCCCAATAGTCTCGGCTACTTGGGAGGCTGAGGCAGGAGGATCGTTTGACCCTAAGAGTTTGAGGTTGCCCTGGACTGTGATGATGTCACTGCACTCCAGCCTGAGTGAGAGAGAAAACCCTGTCTCAAAAACAAACAAAATAATATTGTAGCATCTACATCCTACTTTTAATTCTATTCTGTCTAGAAGTTCCCTTTTGCATACTAGCACCTAATACCTCTCAAGCCTTCAAACACTAACACAAGTCGCTCTTCTGGAACGTTCTTCTGACCACCCGTATCCACTTCAGACCATACATTCATCGATTCAATTTCTATCTATTGAGTGCTTGCATTATTGCAGAAACTGCTTTAGGCACTGGGAACACATTGGTGGGCTGGATAGTTTAGACCCATGAGCTAACGTGCAGTCTAGCGTACCAGACTATTTGCTTCCTGCTCTCTGCTTCTACCACTTATATAAATACTCCTATATTGGTCCTTACGATCGGCTGCTGACATGAATCCTTGGCTGTCTTTGCACAGGTAAGTTCTCTAACGGCAGGGGCTATTCATGTGTCATCCACATCTAACATCTGCAGTGGCAGGCAAAGGAGCGTGCTACCTGATGCCTGTCTCTCTCTGTATGTGACTAATATCCTGTGTCATAAAGCTTATGAGACATTGGGAAGAAGAGTGAATGGGGGAAGAAAGGATAGGTTTAGACTTGGTCTGCCTAGAGCACAGACCCAGATATTTGCTAGAATAATAAATGGTAATAATGAATAAACCTCAGGCACCAGCCAGGGACTGTTCATGGTCAATCTCATCAAGGAAGTATACTGTAAACCTTTTCTGGTTGAATAACTTAGTTATACTACTTGTTTAAGCTTACTAGTGGAAATGATATCATAAAACTCAAATATTTTTTATAAAAGGAATTCCTAAAGCTTGACTTTTCAGCCATGTTTTGGGGGGCAGGAAGACATGGGGAGAACCAGGGTCTGGGCACAGTCATTTCCCTGACCCTCCTGCCGAGGTTTGAGCACCTTGTTTTTTTACCCCCTTGTGTTAGTTTCTTGCACCTGCTACAACAAATCATTACAAACTCGCAGGCTCGAAACAACAGAAATGTATTCTGTCATAGTGGTGGAGAGCAAAAGCCCCAAATCAGAGTGTTGGCAGAGACTTGCTCCTTCTGATGGCCCTAGGAGAGAAACCTTCCTCCCCCCTCCAGCATCAGGTGGCTCCAGGCATCCTTTGGCTGTGGCTGCGTCACTCCAATCGCCTCTGTGGCTGTTTGGTCTCCTCCTTGGTGTACTTTCCCCCCAGTATGTCCTTCTAATAAGGATACTGGCCACGGCATTTAGGCCCCATCCACATAGTCCAAGATGGTCTGTTCATCTCAAGAGCCTTAATCACAGCTTCAAAGACCCTTTTCCCAAATAAAGTCACCTTCAAAGGCTCTAAGGATTTGACATACATATCTTTTGGAGGGGGTTGTTTCTTAGCCAGCCACACCCTTCCACTTCTATTATTGCATTTATTCTTTATTTGGGTAATTAGTTTTGACAACCTCCACCCCTACTGAGAGGATCCCTAGAGGGCATAGGCCTTGTCTGTTTCACTCACTGCTGCTTCTGAAGCACCTGGCACGGAGCCTGGAACACAGAAGATATTTCATAAATATTTGGTAGCTTAATAAAAACATTTATTATTAATATAAATTAATTTACTAATTTATTATTTTAGTTACACAATTTTAATTTTAATTATTTTTCAAAATAAAATTCTACTAATGAAATTAATAAAAATTTGGTGGAAGGAAAAAAGGAAGGAGAGATGGAAGGAAGAGAAGGGAAAGAAAGAAGGAGGAAGGAAGAGAAGGAAGGTGGGAAGAGGAGAAGAGAGAGAGGAAAAGAAGAGAATGAAAAGAGAAAAAGGGAAAATACTGTCTTCAACTCTCACTGCAAATTCTTTTTATTTTTTATTTTTTATTTATTTTTATTTTTTTTGTTAGAGTTTCACTATGTTGCCCTCTGTAGAGTGCTTTGGCGTCACAGCTCACAGCAACTTCAAACTCTGAGGCTTAAGGAATTCTCTTGCCTCAGTCTCCCAAGTAGCTGAGACTACAGGCTCCGGCCACCCGGCTGTTTTTTGGTTGCAGTTGTCATTGTTGTTTAGCAGGCCCAGGCCAGGCTCGAACCACCAGCTTAGGTGTATGTGGCCGGCGGGCACCCTACTCATGGATCTGCAGGCGCCGTCCTCACTGCAAATTCTTATGAACTTAGATTAAAAGTGAGAAGGAAAGAGGATGTTTGAGAAAGTGAAGGTCACAATTAGTAAGTGATGAAGCATACATTGCAAGTGAGACACTCAAAGTATATGTTTTCTAATACCGCATGGCCCTTGTTAGATGCTAAGGGTTGGGTTAGGCAGGAGTGATGGGATTCAGAGAAGTGCATGACCGACAAGGAGGTTCCAATCTCACGGGGGAGTCAGCTAGCTAGACCCTTCACATAGATGCTAACGTGGCAAGTGCCACATAAATAAAGCCTAGCTTTTGAAAGGCTTTTAATGCCTTTGGATTTTATCCTGCAAAGCAACATTTAGATGAGATTTCCAGGCACAAGCAGTAATATTTAAAATTTGCTATTTTGATAGTAAATAACAATTTTATAGCTGTTGTGTAATTTCAAGTACAAATAACTATTATGAGTCATGCTCAGCTACATTAGCCCATGGGATTATCCCAAGGGGTAAATTACATATCTGGCATAAATCCAACTACTGGAAAACACTCGCTTGAAAATGCACAATTATGTCAATCTTGCAGTGCATTTCGTAAATGGGTCTGAGTTTTCAAATCAAAATGTTCTTGAATGTAGACCAGCACACCTGTGATTTCTATAAGATCAAGACATCTCTCAGTGTCGAACACTATCTCGAGAGTTCATTCAATCATTCCGTAGGTATTTACTGAGATCCTGTTGTGTGCTGTTCTGGGAACTGGAGATACAATTTAAATAAGAATGTGGTCCCTAGGTTTAAAGAGCTCTCTGTGTCAGTCAGATTCTCCAGAACACAGGTGCAGTGACATAGTTAGAATCAAACAAGGCTTATTGGAAAGTAAGCCTGAGAATGTGAAAAGGTGAGGGGCCAGGACAGGGGCAGGAAAGTCCTTGATGCCAAAAAAAACAAATATGGCATCAGTGAAAGGAAAAGAGGGAGGAAAGAGGGTGGAGAAGGGAGAAAGACCCTCAGCCCACAATGCTGAGGCTTACAAGTCTCGGCCAGCCCCAAAATTGCTTAATAAAGGAGTCCCGAGTGGGTCCGGGTACAGCTGTTACACTCAGTCATGGCTGGGGCTGCCTGTAAAGATCACGGCCTCAGCTTGAGAGCTGAGGCAGATCTTGAAAGCATTAACCAGCTGGAAGCTGTCCGCTAACGGCACTCCTTGTAGCTAAATAGCCATTCTTCCCTGAAGGGAGATCAAAGTGACGCAACCCCATGACTGCCACATAGCGTGATCAGGAAGAAGCAAATAAACAGGCAATTTCTATTCAGTAAGGGTAATGACAGGGCCACAGGAGCTTAAAGTTGGAGCACCAAACTCTGATTTGGGGACAGGAAAACTTCCAAGGAGATGTAGCCTTTAAAAGGATGCCTGAATTTTAAGAAGAAGTTAGCCAAACGCAGAAGGGGAGGGTAGTAGAGAGTGTTCAAGGTAGAGTCACGTGATGTACAAAGCTTTGTGGGAGAGAAAACACGCGGCATTTAGGGGACCTAGCAGGACACATGGGGTGATTTTAGTGTCACATTGCAGGGAGGTGGTAGCAAGAGAGGAAGCTGGTGAAGTCAAATGGGGTCAATAATGGAGGGCCTTGTCTACCCTGCTAGGGAATTTAGGCAGCATAACCACATTAAAGTTGCCTGTGATTTGAACTCAACAGGTTTTCCCCATCGGACTTTGTAGAGATTTCCAAAGACCCAGATCCCAGTTCTCTGTGTTTAGACGTTCACGGTCCTTATGAAAAGGCAAGTATGTTACCTATGATGAAGGTTATAATTCTGGTTCTTGTCTTTTGTTTAAGATTTTTATCCAAGGCTACCCAATCCTTCCTCCAATAGGACAGAAATCACAAGACTGATGGGTATTGAGGGGCGAGGAGGCATTGAGCCGTGCAACTCTGAATCAGACTGAGGCATCAGAGCCTTGGAATCTAAAGCATCACGCTGGGTTCCCAGTCTCAGAAAAAAAAGTAGAGAAGACACCACAGTGTGTTTTGACTACTTCTAATTTAGAGAGCAGTGTTTTAAAAATGAGCCCTGGGATTTAACTTCTGGGCTTCTATTCTGAGGAAATAGTCATAAAGTTTCATAATTATGACTGATAACAGCAATGGCAGCTAACATCTAATTGGTGTTTGCCATTTCCGTACTTCATTTTATATGATGCTCAAGACTGTATTGTATCTAAAAGGCAGGAAATATTAATTATGCTCATTTTCCTATGAGAAAATTAAAACGAAGAGAAGTGATATAACGTGTCTGGGGTCACACAGTTAATATGTACCAAGTGAAATGAAGCATTATTTTTAAAAACGATAAATGATCAAAAGGATAATTATTAAATAAATGTTGGCATGTATATACAAAGGAACATTAAGTAGTTATTAGAAAAATATCTTCAAATTGTCATTAATGGCCTTAAAAATATTTATGGTGTGATTTTTTAGTGAAAAAGTGGAATGTAATATCGTACATGTAATAGGATCTTCTTTTTTAAAAAGTACCTTAATTGAAGATAATTTTAAATACCATAACATTTACCCACTTTGAGAGTACAAGTCAATGATTTTTTTTTTTTAAATAGGCTCTTGTTCTGTCACCCAGCTAGAGTGCCGTGGGATCATTATAGTTCACAGCAACCTCAAGCTCTTGGGGTCAAGCGATCCTCCTGCCTCAGCCTCTTAAGTAGCTGGGTCTACAGGTACCATGCCACCATGCCAGGTTAGTTTTTCCATTTTTTGTAGAGACAGGATCTTGATCTTGCTCAGACTGGTCTGGAAATCCTAAGCTCAAGTGATCCTCCAGCCTCCTAAAAGACTAGGATTTCAGGTATGAGCCACCACACCCATTGAATTATTGAAAAAATTCAATAATTTTTGGAAAATTTAGAGAGTATGACCATTATTACCCCAATCTAGTTTTAGAAAATTTCCATCACCCTCTTCCCCATAAATAAGCTCGCCTGCCTATTTGCAATCCTCATTTCTGCCCCCAGCCTCAGGCAATCCTAACATGCTTTCTTTCTCCATAAATTTGCCTTCTGGACATTCCACGTAGGCACAATCATGTTATATAAAGTGTGATCATTTGCGTCTGTCCTTTAGCATAATTTTTTTTTTTTTTTTGAGACAGAGCCTCAAGCTGTCACCCTGGATAGAGTGCTGTGGCATCACAGCTCACAGCAACCTCCAATTCCTGGACTCAAGTGAGTCTCCTGCCTCCGTCTCCCAAGTAGCTGGGACTACAGGCACCCACCACAACGCCCGGCCATTTTTTGGTTGCAGCCGTCATTGTTGTTTGGCAGGCCCGGGCTGGATTCGAACCCGCCAGCTCAGGTGTATGTGGCTAGTGCCTTAGCCCGTTGAGCCACAGGAGCCAAGCCTGGCATAATGTTTTTGAGGTTTGCCCTGGTATAGCATGTTTACTAGTTTGTTATTTTTAACTGCAGGGTACTGGCACAAAAATATAGATATAGATCTATGGAGCTGAATAGAGCACCTAGAGATGAACATAGCACATATCGCCATCTGGTCTTTGATCAGCCAAACAAAAGCATGCAGTGGGGAAAAGAACCCCTATGTATTATAGTCATTCTGGTAGATAAGAAGCAATATCGCATTGTGGTTTTAATTTGCATTTACTTAAAGACAAACAATGCTCCACATTTTCAAATAAGCTTATTTGCCATCTGTATATCTTTAAATCTTTTGCTCACTTTTATTGGATTGCTTTCTTATGATTGAATTTTGAGTATTCTTTACATTGTGTGGGTACAAGTCTTTTTAGTGCTATTTTTTAAAATAACATTTATTTATTTATTTATTTATTTTTTATTAAATCATAGCTGTGTACATTAATGCAATGTAAAATATTTAAATGGACTTAGGGGGTTCAAGTGAAGTTTTGTGACATGAATGAATTATATTGTGGTGAAATCTGAGCTTTTGTTGTACCCATCACTTGAATACTTGAATAGTGTACATTAGGTACAAGTCTTTTATCAGACATGTAATTTGAAAATATTTTTTCCCAGTTTCTAGCTTGAGTTTTCTTTCTCTTAACAGAGAATGTCTTTCAAATAATAGTTTTTAATTTTGATGAAAAACGTAATTTTTCTTCAATGGAACATGCTTCTGGTGTTCTTTTTTTTCTTTCTCTTTTTTTTTTTGGCCGGGGCTAAGTTTGAACCTGCCACCTCCAGCATATGGGGCCAGCGCCCCACTCACTGAGCCACAGGTGCTGCCCATTTTTCTCAAATAATACTTAATCCACAGTGCCAAAGATTTTCTTCCATGTTTTTTTTTCTGAGAAGTTTTACAGTTCTCAGGTTTGTGTTTATACCTGTGATCCATTTTTAAGCTATTATAATGCAAGATGTGGATTGAATGATTTTTTTTTTCATATAGAAAGTGTAGGACCAAACGGAAAACTTCCCCTTCATCCTCTAAAGATTTGCTGAAAATTAAGGGATGAAAGGCAGATTAATAGGAAAAAAGGCACATAAATTTATTAGTGTACATGGGGAGAATCACAGAATGATTGCCCTCCAACCCCAAAATGAGATACAAATGCCCTTCTTCTTGGGGGAAAGGACTATGGAGAATTATGGATGATGGGAATAGTAAATGATTTTTAGGGGAATTCAATGGGGTGGAGAACATACAATGGCTTGAGACAAAATATGTTGGGCTCGTAGAGTAGATAATGGTTTGTGACAAAAGTCTAAGTTTGTTGACAATTTTCAGTCTTTCTTCTTCATATCATGAGTTCAGTTAATGAAAACTCAGGGAAGAGACCAGGGTAATTGTTCTCTTCTTTGGCAGCCAGGACTTTAGGCAGATAAGGGAACTGTAGAGAACAATTGTCATCCTTTGCTTTGGGAGAGACAAAGGCTGTGAGGAAGTTCAGAGGGAAGCTGAGGCTTCTTCTTTAGATCAGAATGCCAAAGCACCATATTTTGAGGTTATCAGTTTCTGAGCTCCAACGAAGGCAAATTGTTCCAGTGCCATTTATTTAAAAGACCATTCTTCTGAACTGAATCACCTTTGCACCTCTGTTAAAAATCAGTTGACTAATATGTATAGGGGTCTATTTCTAGACTCCCTATTAATGTAACACTGATCAGTTTGTTCATTTTGTCATCAACATCACATTGATTGATTATTTCATGCTGGTGATTCTCAACTGAAAGCGGTTTTTTGTCCTGATTTACTCCCCATCACCAGGGGACACTTATAAAGTCTAAAAACATTTATTATTGTTACAAATGGAGAGATGCAACTGAGATAGTGTGTATCTCAGCTGCACAGCATCCTGCAGTGTTCTAAAGAACAAGGAATTATCTAGTTCTAAATGTCAATTGAGGAACTTTGTTTTTGAATTTATAATGGGTATCTTTAGCCGATCATATGACTTTAAGTGGCATTATATTTTTTCACCTCTAGTATAAGAATCTTACACCTTTGTACTATTTTGGCAATTTTGCTTCTACATACATTATAAATGCCACAAAACATTTTTATTCTTGCTTTAAATAGTTGATGATATTTTAAAGATAATGAAATAATAATAAATGTATTTATATTTACCAAATTTGGGGGGCTGCTTTTCTTTGTGATCCAAATTTCTGTATGGTATTATTTTCTGTGTGGTTGAAGCGCAAATCTATTGGTGATTAATTCTTTCAGCTCTGTATAAATTTGAAAAAGTCTTCATTTTTGTCTTCATTTTTGAAAGGTATTCTTATGAGGTAGAAATTTCTAAATTAACAGGGCTTTTTGACAGTATCTTAAAACATTTCTCCACTGTTTTCTATCTCTCATTATTTCTGATAAGATATCTGCTGTTGTCCTTATCTATGTTCTTCTGTACATACACGTCTTTTTTCTCTAGCTGCATTTACAATTGTTTTATTTATCAGCAGTTTAAACAAAAATTGGTTAAAATGTACCTTGGGGTAGTTTTCTTTAAGTTCTTATACTTGTGTTTTATTGAGTTCCTTGTATGTGTACATTTATACTTTTTGTCAAATTTGGAAAATATTTAGCCATTATTTCAAGGTTTTTATAACTCCTCCTCTTTGGGAATTCCAGTTATATTTATGTTTGAGTTGTGAAGTTATCTCAAGTATAGTTCAATGACACTCTGTTCCTTTTCTAAGTCTATTTGTTTTTTCTTTCTTTTTTTTTTTTTGAGACAGAGTCTTACTTTGTCACCCTTGGTAGAGTGCACTGGTGTCACTGCTCATGGTAACCTCAAACTCTTGGGCTCAGTGATTCTCTTGCCTCAACCTCCCAAGTAGCTGGGACTACAGGCTCCTCCCACAACACCTAGCTAGTTTTCCTATTTATAGTAGAGACGGGGTCTTGTTCTTGCTCAGGCTGGTCTTGAACTCCTGAGGTCAGGCAATCCACCTGCCTCAGCCTCCCAGAGTGCTAGAATTATAACATGAGCCACTGTGCTGAGTTAAGTCTTTTTTTTTTTAAACTGTGTTTTATTTTGTTTAACTTCTATTGCTGTATCTTCATGTACCCTAAATTTTTTTCTGAAATATTTAATCTGATTTTATTCCTCTCTAGGTCATTTTGTATTCACAACATTTTAGTGTTTTTTTCCCTAAACTTTTCAATTGAGTCTTTATTTTTATATCTTCTGTGTATCTGTGTAACATGTTCAGTCTTTCCTTCAGCTTCTTACATATATGGAATTCAGCTACGGTAACAGGTTTAAATGTCTGAGTTCAATTTCTGACTTTACCATATACTAGTGTACACACACTTTTGGCCTTTGTCTTCTCGGAGATGTTGTGGTGAGGCGTAAAGGCCATGGGCATGGTAAACAGAAGATTTGAAGTTCACCTATTTTCTACACTGACTTTCTGTTTACACTTTGGGCCAATCACTTCACCTCTCTGCGACCACTTTCTCTAACTATAAAATGAAGACAGTTGAATTGGGTTGGTGATTTTCACCTGTGTACTGTGCCGCCTTGAGTTTGCATGAAGATCTCTCAAACACAATGTGGAAAGCTAACCACCTTCCATTGGAGCTCTTGTTTTAAGAAGTAGTTTGGTGGCCCAAAATAAACTTCAGAAACACTGCACATCCTTGATAGAACAAGAATAATTACATAAAGTGAGAGAGCTCCAGGATAAGAATATTTCCTTTTGAATTCTTCATCTATCATGGATTGATGAGGTGAAATCAGGCACATTTCATTACCTAAGCTCTAGCTTTCTCAACTGTAACAAAGATTATAAGATTATGATGAGGATAAATGAGATAGTAAATTATAGAGACATCATCTGTGCTCTACCCAGGTCCTCTTTCATTCTTCCACCATTTCTTTGTATTCCTCCCTTGACTTTCTGTTGCTTCTAATGGTCTGTGTCTGAATGTCTTTTCAGATGACTCACCTTAGGCTACTACAGCTGCTTGGCCTGGGCACCCAGAGAGTCAGAAGTGCCTGGGAGTTTATGGCCCTTCAGTACCAGGGACCCTGAGAATGACTGACATCTGGGGAATATTGAGCTCCTGGCCTCAAGCCTAACAAAGTTGAGATGTCACCTAAAATTGCACACTTGTTTAGCTTCTTCCCTTTTCCTATTTTGCTTTCTTCACTTCCTTACTAGTTTGTCTTGGGATCACTACTTTAAATCATGGACAC
This sequence comes from Perodicticus potto, assembly GCA_963574655.1. Taxonomy (NCBI): domain Eukaryota; kingdom Metazoa; phylum Chordata; class Mammalia; order Primates; family Lorisidae; genus Perodicticus; species Perodicticus potto. The sequence goes on from CAUYRH010123587.1 coordinate 51,849, forward strand.
TAATTCCTCACCTATAAATCTTTTTTTTTTGTAGGGGGCTAGCCTATGTTATTAAAACAGTACAGTGCATGGAATATTGTTAGTATGCTATAAATGCTAGGTATTATTATTATTGTTTTTGTTGTTATTGCTGTTCATTTTAAGCATCTCATTTCTTTTTTTTTTTTTTTGGAGACAGAGCCTCAAGCTGTCACCCTGGATAGAGTGCCGTGGCATCACAGCTCACAGCAACCTCCAATTCCTGGGCTCAAGCGAGTCTCTTGCCTCTGCCTCCCAAGTAGCTGGGACTACAGGCACCTGCCACAATGCCCGGCCATTTTTTGGTTGCAGCAGTCATTGTTGTTTGGCAGGCCACAACACCCGGCCATTTTTTGTTTGCAGCCGTCATTGTTTGGCAGGCCCCGGCTGGATTTGAACCTGCCGGCTCAGGTGTACGTGGCTGGCGCCTTAGCCTGTTGAGCCACAGGTGCCGAGCCAGGCCTGGAATTTCTATAGCTCACCACTCATGCCTAGGAGTGCGCCTACCTGCGTGGAAGGGGAGGGAAGGTGGTTGAGGACTTACACCAGAAGAAGATGAGCACGTTGGTGACAGCAGTGAGCAGGGCGCGGCTTAGTCGGCAGCCAACACCCATACGGGGGCGGGCAGATTCCAGGCAGACCACCTTGTCCACAGTCGTCACCAATTCAGACTGGTCTTCCCCCTTCAACCTGAAACAGGACACAGGGCTCTAAACATATTCAAAAGCCCAGAGGAGTTGCAGTATAAAGCCCACTTCAAATAGGAGACGGTGAAGGAAGAAGTCTCAAGTCTGCTACTTGCTTATAGAATAGGCTTGGTATCCTATTCGATCCTGGCTGCACTCTTTCCAGAAATTTCCCATGTTGGTTACTTAGAAAGAATAAAGCTCTGAAGAAGGCAGCAGGCTTGAACCCCTACCGTTAAAGTAACGTCCCCCTCTGTCAGGTCTTTGACAGCCTCTCTCAGCGTGGAGAAGATTAAACTGTAAATTGGATTCCCACCTCCCAGCATAGAGAAATGGAAATGTTTACTGAATCACTAGCTTTGCAACTGCGTGGCAAGAACACGCAGAAAGACAGAATCCAGGAGGTTGTGCTTTTCCTCCGTGACGAGGAGACACATAAGCTGTTTTAAGTGTAAAGATCACGGGGCATCCATAAGGTTCATGGGGAATGAAAAGCACCAAGCTCTCCCAGGCCAGACCCCTGCCATAGACCTCTATCCTGGTCTCTGCAATGAGGTGATGTCAGGGCCTGTCGGGACACTAATGCCTAAACCTTCTTCCAGCTAGGTGACCCAGGGCAATAATATCATGTTCTGGAAGCAGCACGCTGAATGGCTGGCATCCAAAGTATCCCCATTTCTCATGACCCACTTTAGCACTGGCCATCTGAGTGGCTCAGTCACTCCCTAGGCAGCATTCCCCAATATGAAAAGGTGGGTGTCATCCTTCTTTTGCGTTAGCAGCTTCAGTGAACGCTGCTGAGGATGAATCCGTATTCTCCCCTGCCTCTTCTAACACAGGAAAATCGCTCAGCCACTCAGGCAGCTTTTTTTTTTCAGCCAATGAATTTTAACTGTGCTATGCATCCAGTTATCAAGCTTTAGGTTGTGCTGCCCAAGGGGCTTCTGCTGGATGCACTGCTGATGGAATTAGTAATTTGGGTGGATTAGAGAGGAAGAGAACAAAACCCTAGAGTGTGTTTTAATATCAAGAGCTGTAACCTGAACAGAGATCCTGACAAACACTGAGAAGTAGGGAGGGGCTGCGTGATGCCTGCTCTGGTGGCAGAGGACAGGCCTCTTGGGGCTCTCTGGCTGTCAGGGTATGCCCTTCCCCCTGGGCTGAAAAGCTAGATTGGGCTTTTTAGCCTCAGGAAAGGGCTCCAGCTATCTCTGCTAACAGTGCTCACCAGTGATAAAAATGAGGCAGAAATTGCCTGGCCAGAATCAAGTCCAGTATTTCCTTATGCAATTTCCATACTGAGTAAAACCAACATATAAAATCATTTCTTCTACAAATGAAAACTAACACTGGAGGAGAGGAAATACAGAAAAATGGTTTCTCCAGCAAACCATCTGAGGTTTAGGTGAATTAGAAAGGTAAGGACTGAGTTACTTAAAACAAGAGTTAGCTGGAACACTGGGCGATTATCCTAACACCTGGATTTTGTGCCTCATCTTGAAACTCGTCCTTTACACCACATTCCAAATGCTTTTTCCTTCTGTTGTCCAGCTTCAAACCTAGCCCACACAAATCAGCTGGGAGATCTGGCCTCTAGCTGCAGACCTGAGATACCTCTGTCAGAGCACCAGAGTCAGCTGACATTCAAGGACAGTGGCTGGAAGGGCCCATGCTGTGCTGCCCTCTTGTGCTACCTTGCCCATACTCACCAGATGCCCACGTCCTTGTTACTGCTCAGTATCCAGGTCAGAGCAGCTTCAAACTTGGCAGAGGAGCTGCTGGTTACATTCTGTGGGAGGGCACAGGAGAAGATTAGTTCTGCATCTGGGCGGAGCAACTGGAACAACATTATTCTGCAGCTGGATTAAGGAAGTCCTCTCCCATGCCCTCCACATCCCCATAGCTCCATTCTACTAAATGCACAGCAAACTGGCAGGAAGGAAATGTGGGGTTGATGAAAGCCGGGGAAGAGGCTGTAACTGGAGGAGGTAAGGAAGAAGCACACACAGGAAAACAATGCAGGTCTGGGCAGCCAAAAGAATATAATTTCCTCGAGGAATGAAGCTTTAGGCCAAAAAGCTGGCAGCTAATCTTGGGGCAAAATGAAAAAGAGCACTGGAGTTGGGGATGGGAGGCCTAGCCACCTGTCTCAACTATGTGGCCTCAAGTAAGTCTGTGACCTCCTCTAGGCCTCAGTTTCTTCATCTGTGAAATGAAAATTGAACTAGATGACTCCTAAGGTTCTTGCCAACTCCAAAGCTCCATAATTCTACCATTTTGAGTCTACACAAAATATCAAAGAGTAGTCTGAATGGTAATCACAAGGGGGAAAGAATGGACAGTAAATGTGAACCCTGAAAGCTGCAGAGAGGAAAGTAGGAGCCAGTAAGAGGCCCATTAAAGAAGGGGCAGCCTGCAGTGACTGGTCAGCTTGTTAAGAGCGAGCCGCACCTATCCCATATTCCAGGCCTGACTCTGGGCATAGTCACCACCATGGCTGCCTTAACTTTAGGTAGCCTAACACTCCATTAAGTTAAAAAAAAAAAAAAAAAAAAAAAAAAGGAGGGGGGGGAGCCATACAGCAAACACAAAACATAAAGGGAAAAAAAAACCCGTAAGGCTTCAAAGATCAATATGAAAGCAGCAAGCCCTCTTGGGAATAGATAAGCACCAAGGCCTACTTACTGCTATGTATTCCTGGGCCTCCATGACAGGAATGCATTTACTTTTTAGCTTCTCTGGATTTCCACACTCGAAATTACCTAGAAGAAAAAGAACACACACTCAAACACAAAGAAGAGGTTAAAAAAAAAAAATCTTTCTGAAACAGACTAAAAATGCAGGAGGAATCAAGCCATCAGCTCTAATAAGGAGATGTGGCCCGGCAGCTCCCTGGCTTCTGTGGGGCATCTTCACTCTGCAGCAAGATCAAAAGCCACTTAGCTTGGATCAATTCCAGATCATTAAAACCTGACCTGCAAAGCAGTGTGGCGATTTGCATTAAATGACTAAAAAGCTGCCCAATACCAAGGTCTGTTGGCAATTGATCCCTAAAAGGATCAGACAGTTAGCTTTGGAAGATACTGGAATGGCACTATAAATAAACATAGCCTGGGAAAAAAGAAAGGCAGGGAGGCTGTGGGCACCACAGGGACTGTGACTCACAACACAGGCAAGCGACCTGGAATGCTAAGACTCGTTGTTTTGAGGGGTCCTAGGAAGAGATGTTCAAGATGGCCCCATGGAGGCCATTTTGTGCAGGGGCCTTAGCATGGCATGTCAAGGGAAAACTCCCTTTCAGCAATCCATAGGATGGAGCTAGGAGCCTCCCCCTTAGTCTTGCCAGCCTTGGAGGCCCAGCCCAAGGGCCACCTCCTCTGGGAAGCCTCCAGCCCATGAGGGCCTCTAGTTTGGCTAAATTGCTCCAACTTGGTACCCTGTAACTCTTCATCACATGCTATGGTTTAGCAGCCATATTCTGTTTCCTGTGGGTCGACTAGACTCCTGAGAGCAGGGAAAATACAGGGCTAGGAAAGCAAAACATTCCTAACACTCACCCATGGCCTGATTGCTCTTGACCTAGTATAGTCTGGGGCCTTTAGATGGCTACTCTCCGTGTATATGTGTGCTGGCAGGGTGGGAGAGTAGCTGAAGGTAGTAATAAAAATTTTTGAGAAGGAACTGAAGCCTGTCCTTCTACCTCCAACACAGCCAAATCCTCCTCCTTCAAAGTTGATCTTGACCCTTTGGGTTCCTCAAGACCAAGTTGGCTGTTAGTATCCACCTGCCCCTACCTGGACTATCACTGCCCTAGTGAGGCCTGCCTGGACCACCTCAATGGCCTCCTGATTGGATTCTTCCCATCTCCTTTCCAATCTACTTGCTTTGTCAATAAAGCTTTACAATCATTTTGCTTAAATGACACTGTACCACTCAAGCTACTGCTGCATTTGCTCTCCTGGCACCTAGCTCTCAGCACCTCACTCCCCTGCTCAAAGTCTCCCTGACCTTCACTACTTACTGAATCAAGCTCTGGTAGCTCAACACCACAGCTGTCCACAGTAGAGCCCAACCAACATATCTAAACTTCATTCCTTCTCTGTTTCCTTTGAGAAGAAGCTGCTGCTTCCCATCCTTGACCTGTAATTTCCTACCTCTTCAGCTTACCACCCTGCCCCCCCATAACCAATCCTACTCAGGCTTCTTGGCTTGCCACGGAAGATGCTACTTCCCGGATTGCTCCAGTCATTAGACCTCCCAGAGCTTCTCACCTCTTGGTTCTTGCCTAATTGTATCTTACATCACCCAGTGTTCAGGGATAAAGGTGACCCTTCTCTTCTACTGGACCCCAAGCAGAGTCATTTCACATCTTACAAAGGCCAGCACAGTGCCCAGCCCATAGCTGATACAGAACAGGAGATGAGGGTGAGGGAGCATGACCTTGCAAAAAGCCCACACTCCTGTCCCACACTCCTATACCTTTAGGGCTGCCTCTATCAGGCATGTCAGAGGCATAAGAGGCATCTGCCAAAGCCCTTGATGGCATAAGCTAGGACCATATATGGTGGGTGGCATGGAGGAGAAATATCTATAGGACCTAGTTTAGAGCAAAGCTTCTCAACTTTAGGGCACACACAAATCCCCTGAGGATCTTGTTAAAATATAGACTGTGACTCAGTGGGTCTGAGATGGGACCTGAGAGTCTACATTTCTAATGAGCTCTCAGGTTATGCTGATGCTATTGGTCCTAGGACCTCCAGTGAGGTGCAAAGTTTTGGAACATCCAGAATTTGCATCCCAAAGACCTGGGCCATACAGGAATTCCCATGATGATGTGACATTGTGAGCAGGGGCCAATTTCTGCTTCTCCTCTGAGTGCTTGCAGATGAGCACATCCCTGCACATCTCCAATCTCCCAACTTCAAAAGGGAGGAGGCAGCAAAGCTGATGCCTACGAGATTGACCCTGCGGACCCTGTACAAGTCCATTCAACCTTCACTTCCCAGTGAAACCTTAGACAAGGGCTGACCTCACAAGCCTAAGGCCTGTCCTCTGACCTCATAGGTGAGGGGCACCTCTTAAACATCTCTTAAGACTGAACCAACTACTTACTCTGTGTGGTACTCGTGCCAAGTCTATTTAACACAAGGCACAAGCCCTAGACATTCTATGTTTGGAGCAAGTGATTTTGAGAGTCTGCTAGATGCCAGGGGTGGGGTGAGAACACAAAAACGAAGGTGACCTCTCTGGCCTCAAAAAACAACATGAAGTAGGAGACCCTTCTGCATAAGTTTTCAGAGGGCATTTTGTGGGGTTGCTGAGAACTCCCGCCTTTACAGGACAGCCCTGATTTTCTTTTTGTAGAGAAGAGACAGAACCAAGATCAAATGATCAGATGGGGAGACAAAGGCCCTGACAGAATCAGGGCCAGATATGACAAAAGGGTATACCACGCAGACCGCCTCCTTCCTATACAGATGAGATATCTCTCCCAGTCTGGCTGACCATCTGACTCAGGGAGATTCACACAGACTCTGACAAGACCTGGGGCCTGGCCCCTTCCAGTGCTAACACAAACCCCAAAACATTAGGGAGTAGGCATCCCCGAGAAGAAAGAATATCTGCTGAAATGGCCGTGTACATGGCAGGACCCTGGAGCCTTTAAACAGGAACAAGAACCAAAAGAGTTTTACCTAAACACAAGGCTTATCAAAGGTGTCTGAATGGGGAGGTGGGAAGGCAAGGTTCAGCTTTTAAAATTTTTTTTTGGCGGTTTTTGGCAGGGCTGGGTTTGAACCCGTCACCTCCGGTATATGGGGCCAGCATTCTACTCCGTTGAGCCATAGGTGCCACTCCAAGGTTTGGCTTTTGAATATATCTTCAGGGAGGCAACCATGGAACATCTCAGGAGCCTAACTAATCAGCTTGACTGATCAAGCCAGCAGCCCACATCTCACTCAAGAGGAACCTCAGGACTTCTACAACCTACTCACCTGCTTGGATGGCCAAGAAGTTGTATAGTTCGTGCAGCAGCTCCAGCAAGGCCGCCTTCTGCTTGGCCTGACAGAACTGAAAAGGCACAGGACAACTGGTCAGCAAAGAAGAGGGGGGATGTCTATCTATTTTTACCTCTCCAGCCATACTGTCAAGTAGTACACAGCAAGAAACATCTCATACTTCTAAAAAATAGAAATTCTGCAAAGTGCTGGGCCTAGGGCACAAGTTGATAGATCGAGGCTATCCGTCAGAGAAAGACACTGTAAAAGTGGAGGCAGAGCTGAAAGCAGACATAGTAACTAAGCGGCTGCATCCCAGAAGCTCCTGCCTCTCCCCATAGCACCCCCAGAATAAAGGCCAGTATGAGGGCCGTGGAGCAGAGGTAATGTGGTTGGAGGTTGAATGCAATAGGCCAGCTTCCTCAGAGGGCAAAGGAGCTGCTATCAGAGCTTTCCAACGTTGGAGGGGACAGGACAGCACGTAATGGCTGCCATCTTGTCTCCCCCTTTAGGTACAACCTCAAAGCCTTCATCTGAATAAGGACTGCGGTGAGGATTCAGTGTGAACTCACACACAAAGCACTCAGCATAGGCTCACGCCACCTAAAGGAAACAGGACGACAGAAGGTACCAGACAAGGAGACAGCCTGATTAAGACAATACACCCACTCCCAACCTGTCCCCATATTTTCAGCAGCACAAAGGCAAAAAGAAAAACACAAGTGTCACAGTGTTCAATGGTTGAAAGGGAAAGAACACATATCTGAAACTCAAATGCCTGCCCATGTTCTCAGTGAGCCCAGAGCTACACAAAAAATGAGACTTTCAGTAAAAGCCTCACCAAAACCAAGAAGCATGTCCCAACCTGTGTACTCTGTGTCCATCCTCCATAAAGATCAATGCTACACCATGAAATCTCAGCTTAACAAAACCTGCATAGAGACCCTGCTTTTTCAGTGCTCTGACGCAGGCTTGGATGGTTACAAGTATCAAAGATCTTCCTGGCAGGTGCTGGGCACATCTTTATCGAGGACCTGGTGGGTACCTATCCGGGTTCACTCAAGTGGGGTGTGCGTGTGTACAGTTCTGAGGGCCAGGGAGCAAATGCATCATTCACTGTGAGTGATATATTTAAAGATGTGAAGAACCAAAGAATAGAAACCAGTGAACCCTTTTCTAATTAAAAGACAAAACTAATAGCACCAGAGAAGTCTTACAGAAATTTACTTTCCCCTATTTTTGTTTTCAGTCTTTGAAATTCTAGTTTCCTCTCTGGTTGCTTGTGCTTTGGGGCTACTTCCTCTAATCATCAACTACAGTTTTTATGATAGAAGGCAGATTAGACTTATTATGGACCTGTTTTCACAGAACAATTAGGAAGGAAAGATACCTGGTGGGTGAATGCAATAAATGAATGTAATAAAACATCCCCAACTATGATACACCAGAAACCAATGAGAAATAAAACCAGTTATCTGTACCAGGATGCCCCTTCACAAGTCTTATGTAAGAGTCAATGCAGGGGTGTCCAGTTGACCATGCATCATTTCTTCCCTGGCCTCCGGGCTACTGGGGATGTTAACTAAGGGTTCGGAAGGCCTGGCATGGCACACTTAATAATTAGACTACTAAGTCATGCCTTCTAGCAGCACAAGCCTTCTCCTGGTAGGATTTATGACCTGAAAATTTACTGCCTCGAATCTTCTCCAGACTATCACCAGTACCAGCTAATGCTATTTTCATGATTCATGAATGAATGGGACTGCTTGCCTTCCCCAAATATTATTTGTAGGGAATGTCAGAACTTCACAAAACAAATATAAACAGAGACTAAGTGAGCTAATTCCACTTAAGATGTGTTTCAAACAAACTCCTATGCTATTTCAAATCAGAACACTATTTTCAGAGCCACAGATCTGCCACCAAAGAGAATGTGGAATTCAGAAACTGGCCTCCTGATGCTTAAAAATCATCAGCCCTTCCAATGCAAGGGAGCTTGAGAGGTCCTTCCACAACAACCTACTGCATCCCCCGAGATTGGCTTTAGACAGAAGATCAAAGTCCCCGATGCTACAACTGATGGGAGAGCTTCTACAACCAAGTCCAGGGGTTGGATCTGGGGAGCTCGTTCTCCACATTTCAAGTACTCCTTCACTGCCATAATTAAATCTGACACAAACATCATAGAACACAATGTGATTCTGGTACATTACAGGAAGCACCCCCTGAAAATAATCCTGTTGTTTTTCTGGGGAAGTTTACCTCCTGATGGAGGCTAATATCCTCAGAAGGAATAATAAAAGCCAGAGAAACTCAAACTCACCTCGTCTGTTTTTCTGTCACAGTCCACTGGCAATAATTTCACTGAGATCAAGAAAAGAAACACAGAGGAAATTAAAAGTGCAGGTTGAGGAAAAGAATAGAGACCACTCTCAAAATTCAGGGGGAATAAAACATTACCAGCCTAAGGGTGGGGATCAGAAAGGTGTCATTTAAATAAGTACTTGAAAAATGCAGATAGTAAAATGTAAAGATTTCTAAATCCTGGATTTGGAATTAAGATAGCTGAGTCCTTATCCCAGCTGAAAAATGATCAGCCAAAGGTTCTTGTGCAACTCAACTACCATTGTTTCCTGTGAAATGGGATTGAATGGGCCATCCCTGCTTAACTCAGGAAGTTAGGCTTGAACAAGAGAACATATACGAGTTTTATAAACTATAAAAAGTGATATATTAAACAGGAAGGAATAATATCATCATGGGAGGGGAACTCCATGTAACTGCCAGTATATATCCTAGAGCTGTGTCTTAAAGCACATCAGCAGTGAGTTTGAATGTGGTAGTATTTGATATTACCAGTGTTGTTACAGTACCTACAGTGCCATGACACTCTCAGGTGTGCTTAATTTCTCTAGTGGGACTACAGACTATTATTGATAAACTGCTCTCACAAAGGAGACATTATCTGGGTGTCTGCACAAGTCTATGATCCCCATCCTTATAGACTTGTACACACCCAAATATCCATCTGCCACAATAGCTAAAACACAATTTAGATTTTTCTGTATTTTGGTTGTTCCTGCTAGGCATGAAAATATGTGGCCTTGGCTCAAGTCTGGGAACAGCATTAATCATATTCATGCTTTGCAAACAGCAGTAAAAGCTGGTGGACTACAGTGTCACTTTATACCTAAATGTATAATGAAATGATCTCTTTGTTACTTTCTGTTAGACTAGAGCCCAGTTACTGGAGAGGCAAACTTCCATTTTAGAAAACACACAAATTGTCAGGAGACATACTGTATCCTGCAGGCTTCTCATTGGCATGTTTAATTATGTAATTAAGTGTGGACAGAAGGATGGCCAGGAGCATCCTTGAATCACAGACCTTCTATTACACTCCATGAGGATGCTACAAGCAATGATAAACACCTCCTGTTGGTATCTTTTCAACTCTTCAAAATGTTCTTAAACACCTGTCTCACAGGCAGGGCTAGTATAATCTCCTTTTGACAGATTAGGGTCCTGTGGTCCAAAGAAATGCAGTGTGGCCTTTTGGGCTGCAAAGCTTGGACCCTAGCCTGTTAGGAAAAGATCAAAAGGGAAGAACTGAAAAGGGAGGGGTGGACCTGTTTGTTAGAGGGAGGTGTGGCTTTCTCTCCAGAGAGAAAACTAGAGGTTGGGGGAAAAGTGACTGCAGATGAAGACTGCTCCCAGCGTGTGGTGAAAGGGAGGCACTGGAAGGGAGGGCTAGGGCAGAAAAAGAGAACAGGAGAAAGTGAAGGCAAAACTTAGTGCAGATGCAAGAGCCCTGGCCCTCACTTTTCACAGCTGGAAAAAGGAAAGTGAAGGTCTGGAGGGGAGAAGACAGAGGCAGCTGGCAAGGCCAGGAGCACGAGGCCTGGCGCTGAGAAGAACAGGAGGTCGTCCCGGCGGACACACGCGCCCCCAGGGCCCTCCCCAGCGCCAGCCCGGGACGTACTGTTGTCCTCTGCCTCCTGTGGCGTCGAGGGCTTGCCCATCTTCACCCAGAGGATGCCCAGGAAGACGAACAGCAGCCCCACACTGGCCCAGAGCAGGAGCCGCGACAGGCAGCGCTCCAGCCGCCGCCCCACCTCCGGCCGCGCCCGCGCCGCGCCCGCGGGGCCCGCTCGCGTAACCCGCAGGCCTGGGCGCCGGTCGGGGCCGAGGAGGGAGGAGGGTGGCCTCGTCGGGGCGGGGGACGCGGCCCACCAGCGGCGGGCAGCGGGACCCTGGCCCTGCGCCGCCCGGTCGAGAGTCCGGGCGTCCTCGTCCTCCTCGGAGCTGCCCCGCACCGAGGCGCGGCGCCTGAGCGGCGTAAGGCGGGCGGAACAGGCGAGGCCGCGGCTCCCTACCCAGGAAGCGGCGGAGGCCCCGAGGTCGCCGTAGGCCCCTGAGGTCGCGCAGGCCGATCCCGAGGCCGGCTGAGGGGGCCAGGGCTCCGTCCGCAGAGAGCCCGCCGCGGGTCCAGCGCGGAGCGGCGCCTCCTCCCGCAGCCGCTCCTCGGCCCGCGCCCGGGCCTCCTCCCGCAGCCGGGCCTCGCCCCGCGCCCGGGCCTCCTCCCGCAGCCGGGCCTCGCCCCGCAGGCGGCGCAGCTTGTTGCGGTAGACATCCCGAGTGGTGTCGGTGATGGGTCCTGGCTGGAAGCCCAGGGCCTGCAGCTCCCGCCGCAGCTCCAGGTCCGACAGGCCGGCCATGGCCAGGACACCGCCCCCCGCCCGCCCCCGGCGCGCGCCGCACCCGGAACTGCTCCCTCGGCGGCCGCGGCGGAGGGGCGGGGCCCCGCGCCATGATGGGAAGGTCGGCCGAGGCCGCCATGTTGGGGAGGCCGGCGCCTGGCCGGTGGTCGGCCATGATGGGGAGGTCCGGCTCGGCTCTCAGAGCGGCCGGGGTGTGGCGGCCCGGTATTGTTTTTAAATGTCCCCTCTTGCTCCGCTATTCCCCTTCTCTGTTTGTTAGACCCAGCAGTATTTATTTCGGAATCCTTCTACCCTAGCGCAGTCCTTGGAACGTGGTAAGCATTAAATAAATAGTCATGTTGATTTAATGGATGAAATGCATAATGGTGAAGGACAAGCCACTGCCCCAAGTGGGAAGCACGATCCTCCTCCTCTGTGCTTGGAGACCTATGTGTGATCAGGTTTTATTTGTGTCTGGAGTAGTCCCTAGGCATGCCCGGGACCGGTCTCTGATGTTGGGCTGGTTCATTCTGCTGACATTGAGCACCCACTGGGTGCGGGCCCTGCCTCCTGGGACAGAAACTGGCCCTTTAAGGGGCTTCAGCCTGCAGGGTACAACACATTCGTGGAGGGGGAAGAGCCAAAAGTGTGTAGTTGGGTTTCTCGGAGGAGGCCCCGTGGCTACACAGTGTGATTTTCATAAGGAGAAATGGGTAGGGAAGAACCCAGAGACCCACAGTCTTGCCATCACTTGCGGTTTAGGATGTGGGCTTTGGAGCCAGACAGTTCAATTTTAAATCCCAATACCACGACTATTAGATGTGTGAGCATATCCAATTAATGTTTCTGGCCTGTTTGCCAGTAAACCTCAGTAGGGTTGCTATGAAGATTAGAAGAGTTAGAAGAGTTAGTCTGTGTAAGGTGTTTAGGACAATGCCTGGCACATGCACATACGTGTTTATACCTAACCTTTATCTTTGTCATTGCTGTGTAGGGCCTCCCACAGGGCAGGTGATTTCACTACACAAAGGCTTTTACCAGGAAACCGTTAAGGAAAGCAAAGGAAGTTATGGCAAATGGAAATAAAGTTCATGGTCTTCCTTCACACCTCCCTCCTTCTCTGTGTATTGCTTCCACATCCCTTTCCCAAACATTTATTGCCAACCTGGTAGGTTCCAGTTGGTTTCTAGCCCTCCCCCCGGTCTGTTCTCCCCCACCTCCTCCCTGGGATCTCCCTGTAGCTTTACCCAACAGCCTCATCTTGTCTTTTCCCCTTCCCAGCATCCTGAGCAATACTCTGGGTCTTGTGGTTTTGCATTCCTGCCACTTGCTCTACCTCAAGGGTATTCAACACTGGCCACAATTGCTGGGAAAATTACAGCCTCAGCTTCGCCAGGCTTCCAGTGTTAGCCTCCCCATCTCCTGGACTTAGCTGCTCCCATGTGGTGCGATTTCTCTCACCAAGTGTTGTTTTCCTTTTCTCTGCCTGTGTTTGCACGGAATGCCATGAATTTGATATAGTGATTGCCTAACACATATACCACATAATAGTATTTTATTTCTTTCTGAAGCACTGTTTGCATGACAAATGAGTTGGTAACATTTGTGCAACTCCTTGCAGCTGTGCAGTCCAATATATAAAGAATGAGCCTTTTGGCATCAGTGCTGGCCCTATGTATTCTGAGAGGGCTTGAAACTAATGCTTAAACAAAGTTAACATTACAGCATTTCACAGAGTTATGGTCTATTTTATCACAGTGGATCTCAGGGCAATTTAAAAATATGGACTGAACTAGAGCCACCCCCAGTGGTCGTACAGGATATGGGTTTTGTCAGCCTCCCCAGTCTTTGGGACCAGTGTCGCTGCTACTCAACACCTGGGGCCAAACCCAGCCCCTTTCCCTGAGGCCTCTGTCTTCCCTCCAGCATAGAACCCTTCATGTTTGCAGCTATGGCCATTTGCCAAACCAAAGTCGACCTCTGCCTCCATAGTGGCTTCTGACTGTTAATGGCCTTGTCCTGCTGGGTCCGACAAGGCCTTTATGTGTCAGCAGGTACCCAGGCCCTGGACCACTTACTATGTATTTGCTGATCAATGCTTCCCTTACTCCCCGAGAAGAAACCTCACAAGTCAGTCTTTCCTCCCAGGTCTTGGCCTTTCCATTTTCTTCCTGAACTCCCTGCTTCAATCTCACCCCTTTCCTGGATTTATATCCCCTCATATCTTTCATTAATATTCTCCGCCCCCTTGGCTCGGCGCCTGTGGCTCAATGGGCTAAGGCGTCAGCCACATACACCTGAGCTGGCGGGATCGAATCCAGCCCAGGCCAGCCAAACAACAATGATGGCTACAACCAAAAAATGGCCGGGTGTTGTGGCGGGCGCCTGTAGTCCCAGCTACTTGGGAGGCAGAGGCAGGAGACTCGCTTGAGCCCAGGAATTGGAGGTTGCTGTGAGCTGTGATGCCACAGCACTCTATCCAGGGTGACAGCTT
>CAUYRH010123590.1:0-49291 GCA_963574655.1 Perodicticus potto
CTCACAGCAACCTCCAACTCTTGGGCTTAAGCGATTCTCTTGCCTCAGCCTCCCAAGTAGCTGGGACTACAGGTGCCTGCCACAATGCCCGGCTATTTTTTGGTTGTACTTGTCATTGTTGTTTGAAGGGCCTGGGTTGGATTTGAACCCGCCAGCACTGTTGCATTTGGCCGGCGCCCTAGCTGCTTGAGCTACAGGCACCGAGCCACCTCATCAAATTTTAAAAAGATAAATTAAATAACTTTCGATGAGTTTTGATGAAATCACAACCTAGTTTTTGTAAGACAAGGGAATTATGAGTTATTGTCAAAGTTAATAAAATTAATAATACAGATATATTACCAGATTTGAATGGGGACAGAGCAAAAGGCAGAAAGGGAGGTAAGAAAGAGAGGGATGAATTTGTAAAAAGAGAAGCTATAGTCCTTAGAGGGGAATCAAAGTAGAAAAAGCAAAAAAAAAAGTAATGAAAAGACATGTAAAATGCATAAACATGGACTAAAGTATAAGCTGAGGGGCAAACAGAAAAGAAAAAAAAGAAAATTTTCATTGTGAATTTCAAGTAACTAAAATTGAAACATTATGTTTTATTCAAATGAAATGGAGACAAATAGAACACAGAATTAGAAATGTAAAGGCTTTAAACATGAAAACAAATAGGGATTTAAATTTCAACAAGAATAAACTGCATAATGGGCTGAATCACTAACAAAGGCATAACTGAATCTCAATCAACACTGACTATCTGGGGGACCGATCTGAGGGACCGATCCTGGTAATTATGGACCCATAAAAATGAAAAAGGGTCATAGCAGAAAGAGTTTTAAAATAAAATGGCAAAATGTTTCACTGGGGAGAAAGACAGGTTACATTATTCTTAATGTACTCATATTAGAAGTTCATGATCTTTTTTGGCTTTGTTTTCCTTTGGCTCTAAGTAAAAAGTGCTAAGTTTAATCATGCTACTCAGTTCAGAGTACATGTAGTCTGTTTTGTATTTTTAAAAAGTTCAGGAAAGTAACCCAGATGAAGTCAAATGTGACAAAATTGGTAACCCAGGTGCCTCCCCTTCACAGCTGTACAATCCAAATGGCTGCCTGGTCTCTGGAGCAGCAGCAGCAACAACCCAGCCCTGGGACCACACACCTTGCTGTGTAGAGCAGGACAAGCAAAACAGGAGCCATGCTTACTCCCGCCAGTACTGGTCGGGGCTGACCTCCTCACTCCCAGGGCCTGAATTATATGACACTCTTTCAGAATTGTCACTACCCTTTGTCACCTAACCATGGAGTTTGATCCTATGTTCACCTTGCCACCAAGCACACTATAGGTGGCAACAACAAAATTTTCCTCAAAGATTCAGCTGCCTGTTGTAAAGTTCTATAAATCTATCAAGAGTCAGTCTTAAAGGTTTAAGAATAAGTTAAAATGTGGCAGTTAAATTACTTAAAAGTATATTTAGAAGATAACTATTATATTTAGAAAGTAGCCTGGCTACTTTCTAGGCTTACTAAAGCCTAGCCTGCATTCTTGCATTGACTATTTTTCACACTCCAGTTGGGCTCCACAGAATATGTTAAGTATTTCATCAATTCTTTTCACCCCTTAATATCTCTGAAATCAAGATGCATTTTACAATCAATGACAGGTCACAACCTTAACTGGCAGTGTTTTTCTTTCTTAGTGGCATATATACTAGTGCATCTTCTAATTGATGTTACCTTAAATTTAATGAAATATGGTAGAAAGTTTCTAACCTTTGTATCATTCATGTGACATTGAACACATACTTTATTATATGTCCGACATGGCGAAGAGTAATACTTTGATGTATCTTTTTGTACTGTACACTTTCCTGGAAACTGACACCAAGATAGAAAGTAGAAAATTGAAAAAAAAAATCTGAGTTTTACATCAGTGGAAAATAAAAGAATTTGATATCGAAATAAAAATGTTAAAATCCTACTAAAAATCTGCAAATACCTAGTAAGAACAAAAAGCATTTGGTTCTATCAAATAAAAATCTAAAATATTCAAAACCATAGCTCCAAATAATAGCATCCTAATATTTCAAAAAGTTCTTTGCTATTTTATCGAAAGAGAATATTTTATTAATCAACAAATTTTATTACTCAAAACAAATATTAGTTCTCTAATAACTTTACATTTTAACTCTGTGAACTATTTACTTTATAAGTAAAGCTACTGATATGAATACAGCCTAGTTCATCCAAAGTAAGTTAACATTTCCACAAAAGTCACTTACTGGCATGCGTTCCGTCACACCTCCAATCTTAAAGTTCATCGTAGATCTCACAGTCTGGGCGCCATAATACTTATCATTTGGGACCTTGAGTTCACCAAAGGTATCATACTCTACCCGGAAGGAATTTTGGCTTGCCTGAAAACAAGGATAAGGCAGTGTTACAGCTTGAAAAGAAACCAAGTATTAGCATCTAAGGGGAAAGAAACCTTTGTAAGTAGCACACAGACAAAAAATTCCATTTTGATTCTCATTCTACTCTCTGACTTTACTTCTCCCCTTGAGAAACTTTTGTTACAGACTATAGAATTCATATACCATGCAGATAATATATTGTACATTTAAACAAAGCTTAGCTATGATGTACAAACACTGTGCATAAGAGATAGCAGAGTACAATACAAACAGCAAAGGCTTTGCAGTCAGATAACCCACAATTTAGTAGCGGTATCACCTTTAGCAAGTCATTTTTACTCATCTATAAATAAAAGTAAATGTACAGATAAGGGGAGACAGACTAGGTTAATTCTTAACCTTTTCGGAGTGATGGAACCCTCCCAGAATCTGAAGAAAGCTACAGATCCTCTTTCTAGAAAAAGGAACATAAACACATTTATGCATAATCTTACATATAATTTAGGGAGTTTACATCTTGAAGCCAAACTATGACCCAGAGTAAGAACTCATGGACTCAAACTCCCTTTTAGGAAGAAGCTAGGATTTGACCAAGGATCAACTTATATTAATAAAAATTAGTAACTGTTCAATAAATATTTATAATGCTATAAAAAATAGCTTATTGCAAAACACTAGAAATTTGAAATTTACACATGATACTTTATTAAGGAGACATCATCGAAGTATTCCTTACTTTAATATGTTCATCTTACAACAGTTATGAAATAAACATGATCAGGTGATTCAAAATTTTAACATCTCTAGCAAAGTAATTTTATTTTAGTAAATAAATAGTCCACTAACAAGAAAAAATTAATTTATAGTTATCCCCTGAGAATAGGTTATAAAACACTTTATGATGCAGGAAAAGAAAATAGTCATTGTATTGAGGTAGAAATACAGAAGTCTAACCAATGAAGTCCATTTTCTTTCTATGCCTAAAGGCAGGCAGAAAACTGGCCTAAGCCAACAAGCAGCAACAGCTAACAATAAAAATAATCATAGCCTGGCATTCACCATGTAGCAAATCACTCTTCATGTGTTGCCTTATTTGACTTTCACAACCAACCTAGGAGATTTTACTGTTACTTTCTTCACCTTAGAAGAGACACCAGACTTGGAAAGATTAAACAACTCGGCAAATCATCAGATAGCAAGAAAGAAGGCCTACACTCAGACCCTAGTGTGTTGGACTTCAAAAGCTGTTGGGATTGATTTTTCTGTCTTTCTTTTCTTTTTTTGAGACACAGTCTCACTATGTCAACCTGGGTAGAGTGCCATGGCGTCACAGCTCACAGCAACCTCAATCTCCTGGGCCACAAGCGATTCTCTTGCCTCAGCCTCCCAAGTAGCTGGGACTACAGGCGCCTCCAAAACGTCCTGCTATTTTTTGTTGCAGTTGTCATTGTTGATTTTAGCTGGCCCAGGCTGGGTTCGAACCCGCCAGCCTCGGTGTTTGTAGCTGATGCCCTACCCACTGAGCTATGGGCACCACCCGGAATTCACTTTTCTATCAAGAAACTGTGGGGGTAACTCCAGGTCAGCTTACAACAAGTCCTTGAGTTATACCCCTATTCTGTAAAATAAAAGGGCTGAACCTGTACAGTTAGATTTTTCTCTAGTGGAGCTTGGTTACACCAATACTACTATATACCAACTTGCTTCTTACCCTGTAAACCAAAAACAGCTGTAAGGTTTTATATCTCAAATACAATTTTATATTTCAAATGCTTTGCAATCTTTATTTTGGATATCCTAAGTAAATATCCTGATATGTTAAACTGTACTTTGAATCAATAACATAAGCAATGACATCAGTGGCACCAAGGATACTATGTTCTTCTTTCTTTTCATTGCCTGTCACAGGACAGCAACAAGACGGTGGCACCAAAAAGGGAGAATGGTTTTTATCAGAGGTTTATGAAATCAAGTTTGATTTCTTAAATTTTATTTCTTAAATCATTACGGTCCAAAATTATTACATTGTCATCATAAAACAGCAATAATTTTGTCCCCTAAATAACAGGTTACTATGGTAATAATCAAATCCATTCAAAGTTACTTTGTAAGATCTAATGAACATATTTTAACTATGTTCTTCAGCTTAAACCTTAAAAAAAAATTAATTCCAAATCAAGAAATAATAGTCTCAATCAAATCTTATTTTTTGACAGTGATCAATTATTAAGAAAATGGAGAAGTCAATTGTGGCTGAAATCACAATCTCAGCAACTACTTCAAAAATATACTTCCTGTCTTCATAATAACAACAACAAAAAATCCCAAATACGTAACAACAAACACTGTTGGCAGCAGCTTAGTTGGCTAATAAACTATTTCAAAAAGCAAAAAAAGTTTTTATCTCTTACTTAACCCTGGGAAATCTATGGGTTGCACAAATCTGTAGGACAGAAAACACTGAAGCAATGCTGAGAATGATCTGTAAGGCAGGTGTAATATAAAATACACGTGCCTTACAAATAAAGGATAGAATCCCGTGTATAGCAGGGAAGTGGATGTGTCCCTCAAAACTGGTGCAAAAAAACCCATATAGATATACAGACTGCTTCTTGGACATGACAATTGTATTTCAATGATCCAAAGCAAGATATTATTTTAAAAGATGAGAGGAGACCCAGAAGGGAACAGTAGGAGGTATGGAATATTCTACTTAAGAAAACACATTGGGGCTGGGCGCCATGGCTCACGCCTGTAATCCTAGCACTCTGGAAGGCCGAAGTGGGTAGATTGCCAGAGCTCATAAGTTCAAAACCAGCCGAGCAAGAGCAAGACCTGGTCTCTAAAAATAGCTGGGCATTGTGGTGGGCGCCTGTAGTCCTAGCTACTTGGGAGGCTGAGGCAAGAGAATTGCTTAAGCCAGCAGTTCTTAACCTGTGGGTCAAGAACCACAGGAACTGTATTAAAGGGTCACGGCATTAGGAACGTTGAGAACCACTGGCTTAAGCCCAGGAGTTTGAGGTTGCTGTAAGCTGTGACATCATGGCTATCAAGGGGTACAAAGTGTCTCCAAAAAAAAAAAAGAAAAAGAAAAGAAAACACTTTGTTCAGATTAAGAAAATTAGAAAGTTGTACTCTATCACAAAGTTACACAAGCACCAGACTGGGAGAAAAACTGTCAGAGGAGGCCATATTTGTGGTTGGCATCTGTTAGATAAACACATATATATAGACAAAGGAACAATGGACTAGGTCAGGAAACTGTCAAATTTCTTCAAATGTTCTTTACAATGACCCACAGAACAAAAAAATTTTAGTATCATATTCAGTATATATGTAAACATGTGCATATGCTCAGAAAAACCTGAAATAAAAATTTCATGAAATGTCATACAGTCATATTTTCTATTCTGTTATTCTATTGTTTTATAAAAAACTGCTGATTACTACCCACAACATTGATTTCACCACCCACTAATGAGTCCATCTCCACATCGAGTTTGAAAAATACTTAAGTGGTTTTCAAAATGTTCCATCATCACAAACATTACCTCTTCCCCGTAGCTTGGCTAAAAAGAAAAGTGTTCTCACCTAAATTAATGAGAAAATTATCAGTGCTTTTGATGAAAAAATGAAGTGATGCATGGCATCTCTTAAATAAGTTTCATATAATACAGTCCATCAATGGAAAAAGCTAATCTTTTTGGAAATCAAGTCTTCAAATCCCATTATTCAGTTGGCAGAATTTCAGGGTGAAGATAATTGTCACTTCTAGGATTAATACCCCGGTTTTCAGAATTTAACTAGGTTTGCATCAGGCAGGCAAGAAAAATGTGATTTTCTAATGGTTTCTGGCATTTATAATCACTTCTCCTGGGGAATAAGATGGATAATTAGTCCAGGTTCACCTCTGTATGAAAGCTATTAAGTTCCAGAAACGTTAAGTACTGTTAACAGTCACTGGCCCCAGGAACCTCAGGAACTGCGGTGGTCCCAAAATTTGTATGCCAGTCTAACCAGAAGGGTTAGCCCCCAAATATAAGCTTCCCCAAAAGATGTCCCCATTAAACTAAACCATGGCCTTTCCTAAAGAAAAAATAAAATGCTTTTCAGATTCTCAGTCTAAAGTAGTTTAAGAGTATTTCAGTGTTCAAGAAAATAAAAATCATTTTTTATGCAAAAAGATTACCACAAGAGATTAGAAATTCAACATTTGATTTCACTGGGCTTTGAGTTTTCAGTTTCCTTTTTTTTCGAGACAGAGTCTCACTCTGTCACCCTGGGTAGAGTGTTGTGGCATCATGGCTCACAGCAACCTCAAACTCCTGGGTTAGTGTGATCCTCTTGCCTCAGCCTCTCCAGTAGCTAGGAGTATAGGTGCCAGCCACAATGCCCCGCTAGTTTTTCTATTTTTAGTAAAGAAGGGGTCTCTTGCACAGGCTGGTCTCTGAACTCCTGAACTCAAGCAATCCATATGCTTTGGCCTCCCAGAGGGCTAGGATTACAGGTGTTGAGACACTGCACCCAGCCAGGTCAGTTTCTTTTTGAAAAAGTCTGCCCTAAAGTAGAGGATAACTATCAAGTCTTAAAATAGGCAAATACATAATAATAGTTTATTGATATTACATAACAATTTAGAACAAAATATTACCTATTTATAGACTGAAATTACAAGGTCACATTGTAATTATTCATGTGTGATTTCTTCTTTTATTTAACTGCTTTGCTTATTTAATCTCTCCCAGTATCTAAAGTCTATGCTCATTCAGGAATGTTATACTTAAAGGGTTCAATACATAGAAGGCATTCAATCAATATGCTTTCTAGTAAATGGACTTTTATGTGTTCCTTCCATTGATTAGGGCATCTAGTGTTTTGTAAATGTCTCAAAGCTAGCAACAGAAAGAACTTTTAATACAATCAACAGAGATTCTGGAGGTGAGAAAGAAGGTTAGGGAACCAAATATGCTTATAAGTATGAAAAAAGAATATTTACCCTCATCTTATTTTACCTATGAATAATATTACAAACCTAAGAGGAAGGAAGTACTATTTTTACACTTGCCCCAACAAGATAGATTCAGAAGTTCTGTTCTCCTATACAAAACATTAAATAAATAAATAAATATTGAAAGGTTAAAGGTTCCAAAATACACTAAAATTATTCAGGGAGGGGGCTTCCAGGAATATAAATCATCCTAAATTTTGTAGTTTCAGGTAAGGTGATCCAATCGAATTATTTCAAAATTTACAGTCCAGAAAATGTATTGGTCCTTTGAAATACCCTAGGATGGAGCATTTGTTTAATGACCACTCAATACATGGTGTTTTCACATGTGCAATTTTGCAACAGTAGCTGTAATTATTTCAATTTTACATGTGGAAACTGAGGCACAAAGACAACTTGCCCAAGGTCTCAATTGAGTAGTAGCAAAGTAGAACTTGAAATCCTATTTCTTTGACTGCAAACCTCACACTAAACCACAGTGAAAAGTGCAGAACTGTAGCTCTTCCTAAATTGCCATTAATTTCTCAACTTTTTCTAACATCATACATATATACTTAATGTTTTTTAAAACCTGCTTCCCGAAGATGTCATTTAAAAGGCTTAGGTAAGCGTGTCATAACTTGAACTTGGATCTTTTAAATTCCTCAGCTTTCTTTCTGAATAAAAAGTACTGATTCAGCTTTAGTTAGGTCCAATCCAATCTACTCAAACATGCTTCAGAATACTATGTCCCTGTTTAGGAAATTCAGGAGTTTACAAAAATTGAGGAGCCTAACTAAAAAGCAATCTCATGATAAGTACAATCTTTCAAGAGCCTCCTAACCCACCTGAAAGGCTGAAAGCAGTCCACTGCACCTTAGTGAACCAAGAAGCCACAGTTCTCAGGCCACTAGACGAACACGTGGCCAGTGTCCCGCCAACGAGGACCGCCTAAGGGGCAGGGCTGGAGCTGCCCCTCTCCCAACCTTCTCCTTGCACCCCGACCCTGCGCCCCGGCCCACGGCTCAGCATGTTACCCCCAAACGCCCCGGCTTCCGCCGGCTGTGGGCGCTCCGGGGAGGAGCCAGGAGGGCGCCCAGCAGGACCCTCGCAGGCTGCTGCCCCTCCCCGAGCGCTGTCCTAGCGCAGAGGAGGGGCCCAGAGCCGCGCGCGGAGCCCAGGACCCGGCGCGGCAGGGGCGCCCGGGCCGGCGGGCAGGAGGACTGAAGGTCATCGCAGGGAGGCCGGGGGACAGACGGCCTGCGCTCACCATTCGAGCCGCGTTCGGGACCCAGGATGGGGGGACGGCCGCGCCGCTCGAGCCGGGAGCCGAGGCTGAGGCTGGAGCTCGCAGAAGGCGACGCGACCGCGCGAGAAGACGGAGTGCTCGGTACATGGTGCTGAGGAAGCCTGGGTAGATTTTCAGAGTGGCCGTGGCCACGCCTCCACGCCGCCTGTCAGAGCCTGCCCGCCCACCGGGCCTCCGCTCTTATCCAATCAACAGCCTGAAACCCAGAGGGTGAGGTGGGACCAATCGTGAATGGCCAGTCAAGAGTGAGGGGGCGGGTTTACTTCGTAGCCGTAGTAGTGCGGTGGTTAAAACCCTCCGATTCATGGGAAACGAGCAGGAAGGGAATTGTGGGAAAGCAAGTTCAGGCTTTTGTTTCCGCCAGTTTGCTGTGCGTCCCTGTTGTAAGTGGGAAGTATTAGCTGATGAATCGGTTAGGGTTTGGTTGGTGAAATACCCTAGAAATAAATATTAATTTATTTTTGTATTTGTAGGGTAATCACTCATTACCTGTTCTATTATGAAATCCTTTTTCATTTCTTCCAGATACCTTCTGTGCACAAAATAAAATTCTTTTTCATTTGTTATTCTGAGGTCTCCACAATTTCCTTTCTTCTTAGTCTGTACTCTCAGAATTTTCTTTTTTAAATGGACTATAAAAGATGTCCCAAATTATAGGTAAAGTTGGAATTTGTGTGATTTGTATATGGGGTTCTCCAAGGTTTTTTTGCATGGCTAATAGATGCATTTTCAAATCAAGAAAGACATACAGCGTTAATATAATAGGTGACGACAGAAACTCAGAAACTTATGTAAAATTGCGTCAGAATCCCAATTTTATCTCCTCTTTTCCTTTCTATTTCTTGGAACCAGATGGCAATTAATAGAGAGAATCACTAGTTGCTATCCAGAATCTACAAAGGCAAGCTTACAAGAATGTGCATCTCTATTATGCCACTTGGAAACATTGTTTATGTCAGTTTGTGACTTCTAATTGTGACCCACATTTGAAATATACAAATTTAAGTTAGAGACCCTAATAGTTGAACTACAACCAGAACACTCCAGAAAACCCAGGCGTATTTTTTATAGCTCCGTATCTCCTCCTTCTGTCAATTAATGATTCAGAAATTACTGAAATACTTGATGAAAAAATGAAACCAAGGTATTTGGAGGGTAGTAGGTCAGAATAAAAGAAAAAACTTCAGAATCAAAAGATAAAATGAGCCACCTACTTCATGATATGTTTATGCTTTCCACCATTAAAAAGCAAATAACACTCTTAATGTTGAATGTAAAGATAATATTGTTACTGTTTTGTAATATTGTTATTTTCGTCACTGGTTAGACAGAAAACTATAGTAATAGACATTTACTAGCAAGTACTATCATTTCCTAAAATAATGCCATCATTTTTATGTATGTGCTTCATATCCTTCAAGAAATAAAACACTTTGTAATGGAGTAGGATTTCTTCCCCTTATTCCCAACAGCTACCATTATTTTGATGTGTTTCCTTTCAGTTCACCTGTATATTTTTTATATCACATACTGGTATGCAAACAATGGTCTTTAAATTTTACTTTAAAGTTTTAATACCCTATGACTGAATTCTATATTTTTGAGACATAGCCATGATCTTTTTGGCATAATTATATTGCCTTGCATGAATATAAGACATTTTATTTATCCAGTTTCTTAATACCTTTTTATTGTTCCACACTATGCCTTAATGAACGTAATTTTATGATTTCCTTTTTTTTTTTTTTTTTTTTTGGAGTTTTGGCTGGGACCGGGCTTGAACCTGCCACCCTTGGTATATGGGGCTCGTGCCCTACTCCTTGAACCACAGGCACTGCCCCAATTTTATGATTTCTTCACAGATTTTTTCTCTCTTCATTGGGTAAAATCCCTCTTTATTCCTATTTTTGCTCGTTATTTTAAACTTTTTAAAAATATTGATATTACTGTATCTGTTTTGTATTGTTTATTATTTGCCTGATATGTATTTCTTATTTTATTTGCTTTGAGCACATCTCTCATTTCTACCATACAGTTTTAACTTTTTAAAATCTATATTAATAGCCTTTTAATAAGTAGGTTATTTTAATCTCTTTGAACAATCATCTATGACACATACTATGTTCTAGAAACTTTTCTTAGCACTTTACATGTATTCTTTCAACATTCGGAAACACTCTGTAAGATAAATCCTATTATTATTCCTATTAATAGAAAAGAAAATTGATGACCAACAGCATTTAAGTATTTGTGTGCTTCCTTTCTATTTATTAGTGAAGCTGATTTTACTATATGCACCAGCCATATGAAGTTCCATTTTAATCTAAATAAATATGTATAACTTGAAGCAAAATATCAAATATTAAAATATTCTAAAGGTGTTATTTGATTGAAATTTGGAAAATACAGGCTTAATTTATTTTTGTTACTTAAAAATGGATGTAAAGCTTTTAAATGAATGGTTGACACTATACATCTTCATTGCTGGATGCAACTTTTTATATTTTATCTACTTAAAATAATGTTTTTGTTTTGTGTAGAGTTCTTTTTTATTTGGACTTTGCTGATAATAATATTGACTTGCTTTCTTCTTGTTGATAATTTCATGGTTGGTTAGTGTTTATTTTCCTTTGTTTTCTGTTCAAGTTAAGAATGTGATCAATGTCCTGCCATGAGGGACCGGGGACAATACAATGGTTTTCTCTTACTTCTGTTTTAAATCTCAACACCTGATTGCTGAATTGATAGCAAGTTTCAAATGTTAAGAACCAAAATGTTTTCATTATTCTAAATGAAGACTTTTGAAAGTGCAAATTTAGAATACCACCCAGCCTTGGAAGTTACCAGGTGATTTCCTAGAGGAAGCATAATAGAAAGTTTGGAAGACACAACTATAGATGTTTCCAAGGAAGTAGAACAAATATTCAAAAAGAAGGAAAATAAAGGAACTATAAAATTAGAAAAATAGTCCAGTATATTCAACATCTTACTAATACAGGAGAAATATCAGGAAAAGTAGAAGAACATTTTAAAAATTAAATTCAAAAAAATATGTAGAACCAACAGATATGAACTAGCCAGAATCATGTCAACAAGACATGTTAGAATACTAAAGGCAAAGAGAAGGACTTAGAATCCTTCAGAGAGAAAAATAAATAAGTCCCATTCAAAGGATTAGGAATCCTTAGAAATTTACAACAGCAAGATTGGAAGCCAGATAACACAGTGTCTTCAAATTGGTGAAGAACAATTATTTCTGACTTTTAATTCTATACCCAGCCAAATTAAGTGTGTGGATAGAATAAAAATATTTTCATGTGCTTAAGATATCAAAAAATTTACTTACTTCCTATCTACCTGTTTGTTTGTTTTTTAGAAAACTCCTCCAGAAAGCACTCCATCATAACTAAGTAATAAACCATGAAAGAGGAAGTTAGGGGCTTCAGAAAACAGGATCTTTGACACAGGAGATAGATATGGAAGATTCCCTGGATGAGGATGTGACAGCTGTGCACTTAGCACAGATATCAACCATTTGAGATAGAAGCAAATCATAGACTGAAGGAGATATTTCATAAAAAAGATATGCTTTGAATGTATTGAGAAGAGATTTAGAGGAGAGGGGGAAGAGTTTGCAGATGAATTTATGATCAGTTTTAGAAAAGTAACCAAAGGGGAGGGGAAAGACAATTATTGAAAAATAAAAACAGTTGCACTTTGCAGGAAAGGAAAAATAATAATTATCTAATTTGAATGGTCACAGTTATAATAAATCATGTTATCATATTAATCTAACAAAAATTATGATGTATCTATAGTGAAAGAAGGGAGAGATGGAAGAATATGGGGGATTGGTGAGATGAGGAAATAGTGAGAAAAATGCTAATCCTTAGCTTTAGCAGTAAGAAGTCATGATCTAATACCTAAAACCACAAACTTACAAATCAAAGGAAGCAAGATTTACAGATGCGGAAGTATCTATCTGTGAGTTGGAAATGATGCTGTGTATGATAAATGGCAGAAAGGTACAGCAGGCCATTATTATCTATGTTGGATATCTGGACGAACTTTTATTTCCAGGACTATGGGTATGTTCAAACACTTTGCACACTTATATTAGCAACAAAAAGAGGTTAGTCAACCCTTCTCTCCATTTCCCAAGAAAAAGATCAATTCCTCTACTAATGCTGGCTTTCATCTCCCCTCCAGGACGTTGCCCCTTTCCTTTTCCACTCTTTTCCCTACTTTATTGGCCCTGCCATAAGTTAATGCGTAACTTGGCTGTCTCAGTTCTTAAAGACAAAGAAACAAAAGCTGTCCCAACTTTGCATACCACTTCACCTCCCTCCTCATTTCATCTCTAGGACATACATAATCAACATCGTCACTTCTCAGTCTTTCCTCCTTTTAGTACTACAACCTGCCTTCAGCATGAATCACTGCACGGATGTTGCTCCACTTGTCAAGTTCACGGATGACCTCCAAGTTGCAAATTCAGCGGACAGTTTTCTGTGTTCTCAGCAGCACTGACGCGATTGACACACTCCCCCTTGGAAATGTATTTCTTCATCTTTGAAATATTGAACTCTCCTTCTCTACCTGCCCACCCCCAGCCTCACTTTATTTCACTGATTACACCTTCACACTATTCTTTGGTAGAGCTTCACACATAAATAAGCTCAATCTTACATTGTCTTACCTTTTTTCTTTCTTTTAAAAAACTCTAGGCCAGGTGCTGTGGTTCACATCTGTAATCCTGGCACTCTGGGAGGCTGAGGCTGGTGGATTGTTTGAGCTCAGGAGTTCAAGACAGGCCAAAGCAAGAGCAAGACCCTGTCTGTAGTAAAAATAGAAAAACTAGCTGGGTGGGCTTCTATAGTCCCAGCTACTCAGGAGGCTGAGGCAAGAGGATCTCTTGAGCCCAAGAGTTTGAGGTTGCTCTGAGCTAGGATGCCACAGCACTCTAGTCAGGGTGACAGAGTGAAACTATGTCTCAAAAATATATATATAAAGAAAGAAACCTAAAAATCAATTTAAAAAAGTAGTAGGACTTTAGATAAGGAAGGTTAAATGAATTACACTAACTTTTTTTCTTTATTAAATCATGATTGTGTACATTAATGCATTTATGGGGTACAATGTGCTGAATGGATAAACAGTGTGGAATGTTTATGTCGAACCGATTAACGTAACCAAACCTCACTTGCTTATTTGTTGTGGTAAGACATTTATGCTCTATTCTTAATAGTTTTGAAATGTAACATTGTATTATGCATCTTAGGTGAGGTCCCACCCAATACCCTCCCTACTCCCAGCCCCCCCACTCCCCTCCCCTTCCCTCCCCTCTCCCTTCCCTCTGTCTTTCTGGACTATAGCTATGTTTTATCATTTGTATGAAGGTGTAGGTGATTATATGTTGGTTTCATAATGACCAACACTAACTTTATCACACATTATGGTGTATAAACTCCATTCTTCCTTTATTTAAATATTTATTGCCTTTCCCTACATCTAGTTTTCTTTCGGACTCCTAGAAAAATATTATAATGTGTTTGTTTGGTATGTTTTTGTTTATATAAACTCTTATAAAATTTGTACAGTTGTTTTGTGCATTTTAAAATTTTATGTAAATGGTATTGAATTATACATGCTATTATTCTCTTTCTCAATGAATCCTCTTTCCCTAGGTGAGTTCTCCACTCCCATAGTTTCAGTAACATCTTTATGCTGATATACTGATGATGCTAAGCTTATTTTCCCAGCCTAAGTTTCTCCCAATTCGAGATTCACATATCAAATGCTATACTCAATTATCTCTATTTGGTTATCTAACTTAATACTCATATCTCAAATTTAATACACCCCAAATGATAACTTTTAATCAACTGACACCCCACCCTAGTCTTTAATGCTCAGTAAATGGTACCACCACAGTCATTCAAACTAGAAACCTGAGAGAGTCTTCTTTGGTTCCTGAATTTGCCCCATTTCCCAAACACATGTGTACACAGTCCAATTTGCCAACAAATTTTGGCCATTCTACCTTGAAATTGTATCTTGAAATTCTATCTTGAAATTGTATTCACTTTCTTCTCTCTTTCTCCCTTTACCAACATCTATTTATTAAACAAGTAAATAAATAAACCAGATAGTTTCCTGAAACAGTAAATGTAACAAAAGAAATATGCAAGCGAGGTTTAGAGAATGATGGAAGGAATACTTATTTTAGATAAAGGGATCAAGTTAGGACTTCATATTTGAGCTGAGACTTAAACAGTGAGAGCCAGCCAGAGCCAGCCATGCGATGATGGACAAGCCCTCTAGGCAGAGAGCTGCAAGGGCAAAGGTCTGGTACAAAGAATAAACAATTATTGAGCAAGTTGAATTCATCAAAGTGAGACAGTATTTTGTTAACTTTGATAGCCTGAGAATGTAGAAAACAACAGAGTAAATATTATATTGATTGATCCTCTACTAAATGTTAATTTCTTTTCATAAATTTTTATTATTTCCAATAATGCTTTTATTTGTTAAATATATAAATGTGTGTAGAAAGAAGTGGAACTATTCAGTGCCTAATGTAAAGTGTTAACTAAAGAAATAATAAGGGGCAGCACCTGTGGCTCAAAGGAGTAGGTTGCTGGCCCCATATGCTGGAGGTGGTGGGTTCAAGCCCAGCCCCAACCAAAAATTGCAAAAAAAAAAAAAAAACAAAAAGGAAAGAAAGAAAGAACGAAAAGAAAAGAAAAGAAAAGAAATAACAAGGTTCATAAATTTGAAAAGAAGAGATTTATTTTTCACAAAGGATTACAGCCTGTGAGTGGCCATTACAACAGGCTAGAAAACATTGCCCCAGTGAGGAGCCAGAAACACATGCTTCAAAGTAGGCACAGAGGGAATTTATGCCAAATGAGATGGCCAAATATGCATATTGAATAAACTATAGAAGGAGTCATGAATATTTATGAAAGGTGAAATATGAGCCTGTGCAATCAATGTTTAGGCCCTTTTATGGGGTTCATGTTCAGAAATGATGTCAAAAGGTTGATCAAAAGCATAAAAACTCTCTCTGCACCTCTGTGTAATCTGATTAAAACCATTCCACAGTTGGTAGTCTCTTGTTAAGAACGCATGCTAGTCTGGATCACAAGATTGGTTTCCATTTATCCCATGGCAAAAAAATTGATGACTGTCAGCAAGGGAGGGGTATGATGAGGTGATGGGACCTCCCATTCCATCTGCGCTAGAAACTCAGATTGAAGGTTTCTTTGGGGTAGCCTTGGTGAAGAGGGGAACTGGTCAGTGTGGGGGAGTAGGATTTTATTTTAGCTCACAAAAGCTTGTTCCTCTTGGAATCATTTTAGGGATTGGTAAAAGCACCCATTTTAGGGATTAACAAATAACTAAATCTCAATGAAGATGAATTGATTGCTGCTATTGATACAAATTGTTCTGTAAATCTCTAAGTTGTCCTACAATCTCAGGTTGTTCATGGTCTAAGAATGGGGGAAATCAGTCTCTCAGCTCTCTCCCTCCAGAACATCATCTACAGAAGGAAGGGGTGGTGATCTTGAACCTTCCCGAGGCTCCCCTAAGGTGGTGCTTTCTCCTTTAGGAAGAATAGAGAGATAAGTAGCCATGGTCAAAATTGAAACTTTATAATTGTTAGACATTGTTTCAGCTTTTGCTTTTCTCTGACTATACATGGGGACCCTCTGCTATCCCTCAACTTCTAAAAGTCATCAACTGTGTCAATCTACCCAGATTGTTTTCTTCTCCCTAATCTCATACAAAAATTTAGTTACCTCTTTTGTCCTCTTCCAACTTGAAGAAGATCAAATAGAAATTATTCAGGTGTTGTTATAAAATTTAGCTACTTCATCAATTCAAATTTCATGTAGATTTGGATTATCCAAAAAGAGAGAGAAAAAGAGAGAGATGAGATTTGAAAGTTCTTTGGCCAAACAATCAAATATTACTGACTTTCCCTGTTACAGTGATTGGGGAAATTCTTGAGAGGTAATAATGCAAAATAATGTAACCTATTCTAAGGGTGAAATGAGAAGAGCTGAGACTTTCTACCAAAGTTAATAATAATCACTAATTATAAGTCTATTAGCATTTTGTTTATAAGCTGCATAGAACTTCATGATTCATTATTAATCTCTTCTATCTAAACTCTCTGATATATAAATTTTTTGCTCATAAATGGAGGGTTATTTGGCTCACCTAATAAATGATCAAGAGACATCATGAAACGACAGTTATCACCATGCTCATAGTCAATTTCAATTTCATAAAATATTGTTTTATCTAGATTATTTGTGAGGTGGGTCATCATAATATGTTATATATAAGAATTAAAGTGTCGGGTGGTGCCTGTGGCTCATCGAGTAGAGTGCCAGCCCCATATACCGAAGGTGGCATGTTCAAACCCGGCCTTGGCCAAACTGCAAAAAAATACAAAAATTAGCCGGGCGTTGTGGTGGACGCCTGTAGTCCCACCTACTCGGGAGGCTGAGGCAGGAGAATCACCTAAGCCCAGGAGTTGGAGGTTGCTATGAGCTGTGTGATGCCATGACACTCTACCAAGGGCGATAAAGTGAGACTCTGTTTCTACAAAAAAAAAAAAAAAGAATTAAAGTGTCAAAATTTGAAAATTATTTTTAAATAAGTAAAGTAATGCAGCGTTACTCAAATAACAACATACAATTGACTATCTGCTTCTTTGAGTCAACGTGAAAAAAATTACTTTCCAGCTATTAAGCAGAGAATTGTAAGTGAACTTTGGGCTATCTTATTTGTACTCAAACTGCCACAAGAAGTATTTCCAGGGGAGTTTGTCTTTCGGATAATTAACGTTTACAATAAGTGTTTCAGGAAAAGATTTTAAAATCTCCAAGGCTAAAAGAGAGCAAACAGTATGAAGATCACTAGTTTATTTTCCTACACAGATACCAAAAGAACAACTATTTCAGGAATAGACAGACCTCAGTAATATCCTACACCAAGCAAGGGATGGATCACTTGCAAGCACACGGCAGAAGCAAACGTAAGTCTTCTTTACAACAATATACTGATATCTTAAGCCTCAATTTGTTTGACTTTTTCAAGTACAATTTTGAGCATTCAAAGTTTAAAATGCTCACATGGAAATCAGATAGCATAGGTACTTGCAAAGACATGAATAAATAATCATAAAAACAAAGCCACGATAGGAATTATCAGATGCAGATCCTAAAACAATCATTTTTATTATGTTAAGTGATAATCACGAGCTTGAGAATTTTGATAACAGTACTGGATACTAAAAAATATTTTAGTATATGTGAAAAAGAAACAATATTTCCAGAATGAAAAATTGCAACAAAGTTAAGAACATAATCAATGAGTTTATCAGCTGATTAGAAAAGAGAATTGGGAAATTGGGTAATACATTAAAGAACCTATCCACAGTCAAACACAAAAGGATGAAAGATGAAAACACAAATAAAAGGATAAGAGACATTGAAGATGAAAAATATGTGTTGATGTTGGGACTGAGAATATTTGAGAATTGATGAAGGAGACCAATCTCTATTCAAAAAACCCAGTGATTCTCTACTAGGATCCATAAAAAGAAATATTTACCTAGATACATATTAGAGAACCTACATAAAACCACTGGCTTAAGTTAAAAAATGATGACTATATAAATTATAAAATTTAGCTATTTCATCAATTCAAATTTCATTTAGATTTGAATCATCCAAAAAGAGAGAAAAAGAAAGAGAGAGATGAAATTTGAAACTTCTTTGGAGAGACAATCATATATTACTGACTTTCCCTATTATAGTGATTGGGAAAATTCAAATTAAAATTTTAAAATTTTAAAAATATTCAATAGAATTCTGTTTATAAAGTCCACATAAGTATATATGACAGCTGAAATCAAACAGTGAAAAGTATAATATATAAATTCTATCCCAATATAAAAGCTAATATTAATATTAAACAATTAAACTTAAAGGAAAAAATCATTCTTTGAAATAAAATCAGTGGTTCATAATGATAAAAGCTTTATTTCACTGGTAATGAATAGCAGTTTTACTTTTTTCTTCATTTTTCTGAAATTTCAGATTATTACAGGGGTACATATGACTTGGTTACATGCTTTGCCTAAGTAAGGTCAAAGTCTGAGTTCTGGTTGTGTCCCTCGCCCAGGAATTAGGCAATGTACCCATGAGGTGAGAATTTACTCATCCCTTATCCACCGCCCTGCAACTTGAACTTCATTGTATTATTCTCACATGTGAATATTAAGGTACTGATCTACCACCTCCAATTTAGTACAGAGTAAATGTGATGTTTGTTGTTCTATTCATATGATTCTTCTAAGAATGGACTCCAGTTCCATGGATAGCAATTTTAAATGTTGAAAGTTCCAAACAGAGAGAACTCTGAAGAAATAGACAAATAGGAATCACAGTGTGAGATCTTTGAAGGTACCTGTTTCAGTAATTGACGAAACAAGCAGACCAAAAGTCAGTAAGAAAGCAAAAGGACATGTGATTAATAGATTTTGTGTAATGAATGTGCATATGAAAATAAAGTGACCCAGAACACACATTTTTTTCCAAGCACATATAAAGCATTTACACAAAATTACCTTAAAACAAGTTTTACCGTTTTCATATGTTTGAAGATCTATAGAGCATATTACCTACCCACAATGATGTTTTGGTAAAATTCAGTAACAATAAGATAATGAGGAAACCCCATGTATCTGAAACTTAAGCATACACATCCATAAACTAAAATTAATTGTTTCTATATACCATCAATAGTAGAAAATGAAATTAAAGGTATCATTTACAATAACACTTTGTGAGAGTTGGAGGTGACAAATGGGGGCAGAGATTTACTGTGTTTATGAATTGAAAACTAAGTAGTCTACAAATACGTTACTCTTTTCAGATAGCTGCATTTCAAAGAAATCTCAATACTTTTTCTCGTTATGGGTTTAAAAAATGAAATTAACAAACTGATTTTAAAACTTAGATGGAAATGTCAGCACCAAGAACAGTCAAGGAATTTGTAATGAAGGACAAGGTGAACTGACTATGCTATCAAGGTGGGTTGTAGAGCTATAGTAATTTGGCTGTGGCATCGGCATTGGTCTAGGCAAGTGTAGACTAGATCAGTGTTCTCAACCTTGCTAATGCTGCCACCCTTTAATACAGTGCCTCATGTTGTGGTGACCCACAACCATAAAACTATTTTCATTGCTACTTCATAAGTATAATTTTGCTACTGTTATGAATCGTAGTATAAATATCTGTTATTAGGTGACCCTGTGAAAGGGTTGTTCAACCTGCAAAGGGGTCACGACCCACAGGTTGAGAACCACTGGACTAGATGATATGAAATAGAATACAGACCCAAAGCCAAACGCAGACACATGTGATCACCAGACCTACAGCAAAGGCAGCTGTGGGAAGAGGGAAGTCTTTTCATTTAGTCATAGTAGGAATAGCGAGTATTCATTTGGGGAAAAAAGTGTTTTTGGCTTGTATACCATAACATTCAAGAAAATAACTCTATGTTGATTATAGACCTAAAAATGACAGGTAAATTACAAGTCTTTACAAAGACAACATGGAAGAATATCCTCATGTCTTCAAGCTTATGAAAAAAATTATGAAACATGACGTGAAAAGCTCTAACCAAAAAGGAAAAGATTGATGAATTTGAATATGTTAAAATGAAGAATATCCTTTCATCAAAAGAAAGCAAAACAACCACCCATAGAGTAGAAGAAGTTATTTGCAACACTAATAAAAAATAATAAAGTCACATATAGTGAGAGTCAAAAGGAAGAGAGACAACACCTCCCCCAGTCTATCTATATCTATACAGAGGAAGAAAAATAAATTGTAAACGAACAGGTTAAAAGGTCCTGGACTCCCTCCACTAATAGTCAAAGGACTGCAAATTAAAAGGACAATGCGAGAGAATGTACACCCATCAAACTGGCGAAAACTAAAAATTCCTGCAATACACATATTGATGAGGATGTCACAGCAAACTTCCACATGCTGTGTGGAGTTAAAGTTAGTATACTATGGAAGGTACCTTTGGTTTATTTAGGAAGATTGAAAATATGCATAACTAGCGTGTAAATCCAGGAGATACTCACACATGTGTGTACTATGACTACGTACTACAGTGTGTATGTAAGAATGTTTGTGATGGCAATATTATTCATGATGTTAAAGAAAATTGAAAACGCCCAAGTGTCCATCAACAGTAGAATGGACAAATAGTATATGATCGTAGAAATGAATGAATTAGAGCGGCGGCAACAACACAAATGAATCTTAAGAAACACGGTATTGAGAAAGAGAAGCAAACTAGTCCAAAGGAAAAAAAAAGTATGAGTCCATTCATAGCGGAGGAAGGCAAAGCTAAACTATTTTAAGAATATATTAATGGTGGTACAACTATAAATAGAAGCAAAGAAGTAATGAAGTCAGTATGGAGATAGGCTTCTGAGATTCTGGAGGTGTTCTCTCTCTGGACTTAAATGGTGATTTTGTGGGTGCTTGATTTACAGTAAGTTATACTGTACATTTGTATTACAGTCCATAATTTTAAAAAATGATACAGTTCTCTGTACATGGATATTGATAAATTCTCGAGCTATATTCTATAAAGTGAAAAAATACAGTGTGAGGAAGAGTGTAGAATTTACTGCCATTTATGTTTAAAAAGACAGGAAGGAAGGGAAGCAGGGAGAGAGTGAAAGCAAGAAAGAGAGAAAGTGACAGAGGAAGAGAGGGAACGAGAAAAAAATAAGGAAAGTACACGACAAGATTGTAGAAGAATAAGGTAATCCATGCACCAAACGGTTGTCTCTGGGCAGAAGAAATAGGTGACCAAGGGTCAGGGTTAGGAAAAGAATTACTATTCACTCACCATGTACCCTTCAGTGTCTTTTGAATTTGCTATCATGTAAATATATAACCTATTCAAAATAAATTTAAAAAATACCTAACCAGACTTATCCACAAGGGGTCACTGTTGAATGATGTTTAACTCTAATTCTTGGCCAAGAGAAACTGAATTCTTTGTACTCTCCCTGGAAGTAAAGAAACATCTTCATTTATGTTTTTATTTTATATTACACAACATCACGTTCCCCCCAAAATTACAGTTTGCAAATATGCACAAAACTCCAAATAATCTACACTTTAAATGGGGTAAAAAAGACAAAAAAGTGGATAAGTAATATGAAGCCAGGAATGAGTTTACAGAAACATAGTGTTAACCATCTCCTCTAGTGGTAATGTACAAATTATATTTTAAATTTTATGGCATCCGGCCTTAAAAAAAAAAAAGAAAGGAAGTATGGTCATTTACACATTCAAAATCTTTTTCAGGAGAATATTAAGATATTTGCTAAAAAATATCCCTTGTAGAGACTGTTAAAGACAATCAAAGAAGAAGATCTTTAGATGAAATTCCTGGTTGGTCTTAATAACAACCATCCACAGGTGAGTCGTGAAACCTTGTCATCTTACTCTCTAAGGACAGTGTAAGATGCCTCAGACAGGGGAGGTTTCATTCATGGTTAATTGTGAATGAAAATGAAACTAAGAATACGTGCTGTAGAAAAAAGAAGAAATTCTGTAAGACTGCTTTAAAAAATTCCCTGTCTCACATGTCCTAGAGAGTGAGTGTCTTCAACGAGCTGTATGTTTCAAATTTGGCCATTGGAATGAATTCCATTATTTCTTAATGCTCAGCCATTGTACTTTGAGCTACTAATGGGTTAAATACTACCAAGGGAAATTAGCCCTGGCTGAACATTTCTACTGGCTCTTAAATGCACAGGGCTTTGGGCCATATAAGAACTGAGAGAAACCAGTGTGTAGGAGAGACAGTTCTTTCGGTGACAGAAGCAACAGTTGTGAAAAACCCTTCTGCAATTATGGGCTCATCTGATATTCAGAGGAAGAAAGTGGCTGTCATTGGTGGTGGTTTGGTAAGAATCTTTTTGAATGTGTTACTATTACTGATATTATATTAATTATTATTACTCTTAATTATTATTTATCACTTCTAAAGATGGTTAATTTTCTTGCGGATTTTTTTCTGATATTTAAATGCACCTATTTTAAATATGTGTTATCTTTCCTTTCTTTTCCAGGAAAGGCCTTTTATAACCATTAAATTCAAATGCATTTGTTTTCCTTCATGATTATGATTTAGCATTTCTTAAAAACCAAAAGAAAGTCAAACTGAACTTGATTTTATCCCCAAATTGGCTATGTTTTTAAGAACAGATATTAGGTTTAATATTGATTTAAATAATAAATTTGCCTGACTTTATATAATAACTCAGTTAATGCTGTTTAATGAGAACAAAAGGGTCAAGGAACACCAAAGGCCAGAATTATCATTTGAATGCTTGCTAGTTATATGATTAATTGGGAATTATATTTGATTGCCTGACTTATTTTAGCTGTTCCAACTGTTGGGGGTAGAGCAAGGTACTCACCTCCCATTGGCCTGGTGAAATAAAGGTGCTGGGACTTGCCCCTCACCTTGGCAGACGCAAGGAAGGGTCACTCTGTTGCTTCCATGGTTATAGTCCTAAACTATTTCTATGTAATGTGAACCTGCCTCAAATAAGTTGCCTTTCCCCCCTTTCAGCATAATTTCTGGCTTAGACAGAAAATATCCCAATTAAAGTTAAATTATGATATTTTCACCTTTGGTCAAATCACTGCAAGCTTTTAAGTCACGGGTATTCATTCACTTACTCAACAAAAATTCATCGAGGGGCCAACATTCAAGCAGGCTGCACACAAAGTGGTATATTTCATGCCACATATGGATTTATATAGTATATGCTAACTTCGTCTTTTGCTCTAAGTGCCAAGACAGTTCCTTTAACATTTCTGCTTCTAAATTTCAAAGTGCTAAGGAATGCTAACATTTGCTACAATGGTCACTGAACCGGAACTACATACTAGGTTTGTGTCACATTCTTTCCTCTCAAAATATCGCACAAAATGAAAATTCTTGCATTCAGTAAAATCTTCTTGAGTGCTCGTTATGTGCCAATATTGTTTTAGGTAGTAAGGATAGAGGGGTGAACATTTTAGGGACGAGAAAGACAATGAAGAAGAAAGCACATAAGATAATTTGAGTTAGAGATAAGCAGTATGAAAGAAATGCCAACAGAGCAGTGCCGTGGAGTGTCTTGGGGATATCTGTGCAGTGTGTGTGCAAAGATAGCCTCTCTGAGGAAGGGAATGTAACCGGAGACCTGAACAATGAGATGGGACCATCTCATCTCAGAAAAGAGCATTTCGGACAGAAGGAACAGCAAGAAGGGAAACCATGGGGCAATGATGAGCTCAGAAAGAAAGCCAGGAGCGGAGCAAGGCCAGAGAAGAGGAGCTGATGTGGCTGGAGTAGCTGGGGTAGCCTGCTCTGCTAGAGTAGCTGATACAGCTGGAGAAGCTGACATAGCCAGATCTTGAGAACCAGGCAAAAACATTGAATTTTATTTGAAGGACAATGGAAAACTATTGGAGGATTTTAGGCAGCAAAGTAAGCTGTGAATTTTAGAGGTGCCTCAGGCTATCATGTGAGAATGACTAGGAGAGCTGGAAGAAGGCAAGAGAGACAAGTTAGGAAGCTGTTATGTTAGTCCAAGAGTTGGACGAGGGTGGCTGCAGTGCTGTCTCTTATGTCTCTGAGAAATCCAAGGGGCAGATGACAAATAAGTGCTTGGATGCAAGATTTTGGAAGGTATAAAAATGGGGTGTTATTCATGGATTTCTCACTAAATCATACTTAAAACTCGTCACCATGGAATTGCTTTATACATGTGCTGAAAAATAGAACGCATCAATTATTACATACATACTAGAAAGCACCTAAAATTCCTCTGCAAAAGGATTCTTTCTATCCTATCACTCAGGCCCATGCCTAGGCATCTATTTCGTATTTTATTTTATTTTATTTTTTATTCCTTGTTCACTCATCGGTGGCTCTACATCCAAAATATATTTCAGTTCTGTCCACCGCTATCGTCTAGTCCAAGCAATCATCATCCCTCATCCATACTCCTGCACCAGCCTCCTATAGTCTCCCAGTTTCAACTCCACCCACCTGTAATCCATATTCTGTGAGCAGCTAGAATAATTCTTTTAAAACATGAGCCTGATCCTGCAATTCCATTACTGGGCATCTACCCAGAAGGAAAAAAATCCTTTCCTCATAAGGACACTTGCACTAGACTGTTTATTGCAGCTCAATTTACAATCGCCAAAATGTGGAAACAGCTTAAATGCCCACCAACCCAGGAATGGATTAACAAGCTGTGGTATATGTACACTATGGAATACTATTCAGCCTTTTAAAAAAATGGAGACTTTACAGCCTTTGTATTAACCTGGATGGAAGTGGAACACATTATTCTTAGTAAAGTATCACAAGAATGAAGAAGCATGAATCCCATGTACTCAATTTTGATATGAGGACAATTAATGACACAGTGGGGGTGGGGGAAGGGGAGAGCAGAGAAAGAAAGAATGTGGGAGGGGTGAGGAAAGGAAGAGCAGAGAGAGGGAAGGAGCGAGGGGGGTGGGGTCTTGGTGTGTGCCACACCTTTTGGGGGCAAAACACGATTGTAAAAGGGACTTTACCTAACGAATGCAATCAGTGTTTCTTGTACCCTCAATGAATCCCCAACAACAAAAAAAGAAAAATATATTAAAATACCAAAAGGGCCTCCAGCTTGTTAGTGGAAAATCCTATTAGTTCCACAATCTTTAATGGCATATTGTTTCTCAAGTGAAGGGCAAGTCTTTCCCTCTCTTTTTTTCTTTTTCTTTCTTTCTTTTTTTTTTTTTTTTTTTTTTTTTTCTTTATTAATTGTATCATTATGTCACCCTTGGTGGACTGCCATGGCATGACAGCTCACAGCAAACTCAAACTCTTGGGCTTAAGTGATTCTCTTGCCTCAGCCTCCCAAGGAGCTGGGACTACAGGCGCCCACCACAACACCTGGCTATTGTTTGGTTGCAGTTGTCACTGTTGTTTAGCCGGCGTGGGCCAAGTTCAAACCCGCCAACCTCGGTGCATGTGGCCGTTGCCATACCTACTATGCTACGGGCGCTGAGCCATCTCTCTCTTTTTAATATGTCAAAAGCATGTGCACAGGCTTTTTGTAAATTTAACTGTTAAACTTGCTAGCAGTACTTTGCTGATCATTTCTGTTAGATATAATTTTTTAATTGGGAAACCAGAGCCGTTTCTGGTAGTACTCCTGACATTAATGATGCTGTGTTTTTGTGCCATGACGTTGCATACCTGCTCCAAGTTATACATTCGTGCAATGGGGCAGGCAGTGAACATTTAACATCTGACAATGCAATACTGTCAAGGTGTGTATCTGAGACTTTTATAGCACCTGAAACTATTTTGTTTTATTAGCTGATTTTGTGATTTCAAAGACTGCATATGCATACTACACAGAGTTCCACTGATTATGCAGATGTCAAACTCACTTTTTCTTTTCATCCACAGATTCTGACAACATGTTGCCTTGCATATTTTAAGAAAGCCCTGTAACCATCTATTGCAGATGTCCAAGAATAGTTAGTATGGTGGAAATCAAAGTTGTTGGGGTTTTTTTGGGGGGGTGTTTTTTTTTGAAACAGAGTCGTACTTTGTCATACTGTAGAGTAGCATGGCCTCATAGCTCACAGTAACCTCAAACTCTTGGGCCTAAGTGATTCTCTAGAGTCAGCTTCCCGAGTAGCTAAGACTACAGGCACCTGCCTCAAATCCAAGCTGTTTTTTGGAGACAGTATCTCACTCTTGCTCAGGCTGGTCTTGGACTCCTGAGCTCAGGAAATCCACAGGCCTTGGCCTCCCAAAGTGCTTGGATTACTGGCATGAGCTACCGCACCCCAGCCAGAGTTAATTTTTGACAAACGGGAAGTAAACTTTGATAGTAAATAGTATAAAAAATGGTTTGATTGGTACTCTACTTTGAAAATTGTAATACAAAATATGATTTAAAATGTATCTAACAAAATTCTGGTTATAACTACAACACACTAATTCTTAGAGTGAATAAAAACAAAATCAAATGTTGATTGGCATTTTTATGACACAATTGTCACGTGCTAAATGCAATGTTTTGTTCTGTTTTGGATTCTGGAAGAGAAAAAGAACATTAATTATGGCTGGGTGCAGTGGTTCATGTCTATAATCCTAGCACTCTGGAAGGTCAAGGTGGAAGAATCACTTAAGACCAGGAGCTCAAGACTAGCCTGAGTAAGAGCAAGATTCTCATCTCCACAAAAAAAAAAAAAAAAAAAGGAAAACATAGCTGGAAGCCTGATGCAGGATGTACCACTGAGGCCAAAAGTTTGAGGTTGCAGGTGAAGCCAGCAAAGCAGCCGGCAGGATGCAGTTGGAGAAGCTAAGCCAAAGCAGCACAGCTGACCTGGTCTGCTCAGCCTTCCCCACACACCTTCTGTGGGTATCTAGTTAACGTTTCTCCCTGATTGTGAGGATGTTTAGTTAATAGTGATATACCAATGTCACTTTCTTAGTTTTAACAAATATACCATGGTAATTTAAGATGTTAACATTTGGAGAAACTCTATGAGAGCCATACAGGAACTCATAAATTTGAAGTTAGTTCAAATAAAATGTATTAAAATTGTTAGATGGCCTGATGAGATCTTCTTCATTTACTTTACCAGCATGGCCAGAAAGAGATTCAACTTTGCAAAAATTTGTACAGGCTGTACCAATTTTCTCTCTTAATCCCTTGAAACACAAATCTTTTTTTACTGAAGCACAGAATCCTCGTCTCAATCCTGGCAGATTGTCTCTTCTTCAACAGTAACTGCTGGAAGCTTGCCATGGCCTCAGTGTCCATGACTTTTGATTTTCTCCACCGCTTTGCACGATTAAATGAAATCCAGCATCCTCTGCAATATTGATGATTGCCCTTTTGTTGTCAATTTGCACTCCCCAGCCCCTCCCTAAGCACTGGAAAGGAAGATGCCTGCTGAAAGGTGATGGGCTCCAGAGCTTAGAGAAGAGGGAAGTTGGAGACTAAATTTATAAGTGATCAGGTGGGTTGTTGTTTTTTTTTTATAAAATGACTGACACAACCTTTTAACTATAGGAATACATGTAATAATTAGAAGGCAGGGAACCCTATGTTCTTCCCTTCCTATATTGTAAATACATCAAACTAAGAAAGTGACATTGGTATATCACTATTAACTAAACTCTAGATTTTATTCAGATTCACAAATTTTTTTCCACTAACTTTTTTCTTTCTTTTCTTTTCTTTTTTTTTTTTTTTGAGACAGAGCCTCAAGCTGTCACCCTGGGTAGAGTGCTGTAGCATCACAGCTCACAGTAACCTCCAATTCCTGGGCTCAAGCGAGTTTCCTGCCTCCGCCTCCCAAGTAGCTGAAACTACAGGCGCCCGCCACAACACCCAGCCATTTTTTCGTTGCAGCCGTCATTGTTGTTTGGTGGGCCCAGGCTGGATTCAAACCCGCCAGCTCAGGTGTACGTGGCTGGCGCCTTAGCCCGTTGAGCCACAGGCGCCGAGCCAATTTTTTCTTTTTTTTTCTGAGATAAAGGTGTCTGTCACTTTGTTGTCAAGCCTGGGGTATAAGCATCATCATAGCTCACTGTGTTACCCGGACAGTGAGGCTATGGCACACTTAGATTTCTAACCCTGGCACAGAAATTTACTTGCTGTGTGACCTTCTGCAAGAATTAAGGAAATAAAGCAGCCAATGAGAATTGGCAGCCAATTAAAAAGAAAGCGCAAGAGAGATGAAACAAGAGGCACAAACTGTGTTTAGAGATTTTCTTCCTTCTGTAGAGCATTATGTTATAAGAAGGACTCTCAGAGACAACTTCCAATGTTGTCAAAATTATGGTTCCATAGAAGGAAGAGATTTCTATAAATCCATATTCAGGCTTATTAGCACAGGCTCATACTCAGTTATGATGTGATCACTCTATTGTGACTGTATAAGGTTTATTTTTTGGAACTATTATAAAGAAACGCAAAATTGCTAAATCTCATAAAATTCTAGGGTCCCTTGCAATTTGCCTTGAAGCTCAAGCTGAGAAACATTGCTTTTAGAGTAAAGTAGAGAGGCAGTGTACTGTAGTGGTAAGAAGCTCAGAAACTTGCTTGCTGTGTGACCTTCTGAAAGTGACTTTCCCTCTCTCTACCACAGTTTCCTCATCTGTAAAAGGGAGGTGGTAATATTATAGTCCTTGTAAATTATTGCCAGATTAAATGAGTTAATCTAAGAAAAGAAGGTAGAATTGTGCCTGACATTTCATCCTACCTATCCTTCCATTACTCAGTCTGATGCTAAGGAGGAGAAAGCTGACTAAAGATTGACAGGGCTCAGATTCTTTCCCACTTAACAGCATTGGTTTGTATTTACTTTGCTATTTTCTTCTTTAAAAGTTTACAAAGCTACCGAGAACACTATTTTGCTTTCCACATGCACTCAGAGACCTCCTTTTTGTCTACACAGTTCCTTGTATTCAGGCAGGAAGCTATGGTGTCTCCTTATAAAAGTGCCAGTTCATTTCTGCTTCCATTCAATCATAATCATATTGTCAACTTTAGAGGCTGTTAGGTAATGAATAAGAGACAATTACATGAGTTTTATAAGAGAAGCATGCCCAGTGGGTGAGCGAGGAGGGCAGCCCCCATCCCCACCCCCACCCTTGCCTGTTCCACTCCAGTTGTTGATGGGTGATAATGGCTCAATGAAACATGCCTTAAAAGGAGAGTTTCTTCTCCTTACAGTAGTGGGTGTCTAATAATTTGTTTTGCTTAGGAGTTTTGAGCCTGCGTAGGTCCTCTGAGGTTGAAGGAATTCTAAAACTCTATTTGAAACATTTTCATGGTTCCTCTTCATCACCGCCTCTTGCTGAGGACTCTCTGGAAAAGCTTTCTGTGCATTCTGTGGCCTCGGGAACTCCAAGCAGCAGGGACAACTGCCCTCCAAATGCTCTGGAGCCACAAAAGCTGATCGGACAAAACAGACGCTCATTGAAAGGCCAGCTTGTCTTATTTCCTCACAAAAGGTCTCATCTTTTGTATTTAATTGAACAATTAAGTGAACATTTTTCTTCTTTGCTTCGTAGGCCATTGTTGGCTGAAGTTGGCACAACTACAAGACGGTTACATAGGGATTAATCATATTATTCTTTTTATTGTTAGTGTGAACATAAGAGAAAAATATAGTTCCAGGCTAAAGTTTCCAATATCATCTCCTTTTAAAATTAATAATAACAATCAAATTTAATTGTCATTTTGAAGGAGAAAAAGAATGAAAGAATCATTACTGAAAGTTTGGTATTTGTTCCCAAGGCAAAATCAGTGAGAACAAAGAACCAAGTATTTGAGGAAAAAGAAAGAGAAGTTTATTATTAATTTACCAGCAAATGAGGAGGGCAGTGGACTAGCGTCTCAAAGACTGCCATCCTGTCTTTAAAAATCCCTGGCTTTTGGGTTTGGGTCTACATGACTAGTGTGTCAGTGGTTGTGTCTTTGGACTATTGTGTTTAACTGTAATTGGGAGTTTGGATCAACCTGTGATCTTGTGACCCTTGTTTGTCCTGACAATTCTGTTGAGGCATTTCCTGTAGTTTAAGATGCTAGAAAACAAACAGCAATGAATATTTTTCTGCCCCTTTGATTACTGGCCTTGGACAGAAATGTGGGTTTTAATTCCCAAGGCG
Organism: Perodicticus potto; assembly: GCA_963574655.1. Classification (NCBI taxonomy): domain Eukaryota; kingdom Metazoa; phylum Chordata; class Mammalia; order Primates; family Lorisidae; genus Perodicticus; species Perodicticus potto. The sequence goes on from CAUYRH010123590.1 coordinate 30,508, forward strand.
GGGGAGGGCTTAAAGAGACAAGTTGTAAAACATTTCATTGCCCTTTTTCAGACCTTTACCTCTGTTACAGAATTGTAAGTTCCTTGTGAGCTTAAATAATTATGTTCACCATTTTATCTATCATATTTGCAAGTTGTGCTGTCTTAACTCTAGCATCACACTCTTTACCCAGGATTCTCTATGAGGCAGGAGGGGACAGTCTGCTTAAGTTTGCCTCTTAGAGCTTTAAGTGTCTAGAATTGCTAGAAATCCTTGCAACCCTGTCTTACTAGAAAAGTCCTACAAGTGTTGCTTGAAACATCTAATCATTTTATTTCCACTTGAATAAATAAAATGACCTAGCTAGTTATAAACCCTAACCTGTTGCAATAGTGGATAGATCTAATAATAGAATATCATGCTACAGTTCAATCTACCAACAAAAAATCTATTTTTTCCTTTTTCTCCAAGTAGACTTGAAAATCTACTGTAAAAATAAACAATAACCTTTTGAAGAAAATGAATTGAACAATCAACCTGGGTGTGGGTTCATGTGTTTTATGTATACATCAGAAATTCCTCCACTTCTGTTAGAAGATAAAAAAGTAAGTTCCTTGTTGCAATGCAATTCAGACACTAACTACCCTAAAGTTAGGCCAAATTTCACAGGCTAGGAGCACAATCTTCCAAAAGATTTCCTCTCATTCAGACACCACCCCACGCTCCAGTGTTCCTGGGCCACCACAGTTCAGACCAACTAATTCAGAGGTTTCCACTACAGCCTCAGGCTCAATAATTCACAAGAGTGGCTCACAGAACTCAGGAAGGTGTTATGATTCCAGCGTTAGTACAAGGACACAGATCAGCAGCAGCCAGATGAAAACAGGCAAGATCTGAAAATTTTTTCATCCTCAGGATCCATCACCAACCAGAAAGTGCACCCCAGCTTTGGCTGTGCAGAGTTTTTAACTGGGGTTTCACCACACAGACATAATTGATTGAATTCTTGATTATGTGATTAACTTAAATCTCCAGTCCTGTCCTCCGTTCTGGAGAGCTGGGCTGATAGGGGATGGCTGAGAGTCCCATCCTTCTAACCACAAAGTTGGTCCTCTAGCAGGACCAGTCCCCACCCTGACACTAGGGGCCACCAGGACTTACCTCATTAGCATCAGTTCAGTTGGGCTTCAAGGGGCCCATCGTGAAATGCAGAGACACACCTATCACATGGAAATTGCAAGGATTTAGAGACTCCTTCCCAGGAACCAGGGATAAGAACAGCCAAATTCTTTGTTATACAACAGGATTAATAGCTAGTAAATAGTTCAAAGGTGCCAACCAGCCAGGTTCATCTGCACGTTGCCTGCCTGAGAGAAAGCCAACATCCAAAGACAGCAGGGTTTACAGCAGAGAAAAAATGTATTCCACAGAGTGCTAAGCAGGGAGACAGGAGAGATTTCTCAACTCTACCCCTCTGGGAATTGGGGGACAAGATTTAAAGACAGTTTAGTGGGCAGAGGGTTAGACAATCAGGGTTTCAGTACAGAACCATCAGTCCTTTGGGGTGGACCACTGTCTGGGGCAGGAGGCAGGGGGTCAGCCAGTCCATTGAAATGCAGTCCCTTGGGTGGGGTCCAAGATCAGTTGAGTCCATTTTTGGGTCTGGGTGGGTCAACCAAACCACTAACCTGCAAGATATCTCAAAAACTACCCCTAGGTTCCAAAGAGGTGATTTATTCATGGAGAAAAGTTAGAAATCTTTATAGCTACCACTTGTGCCTTTTAAAGTAAGCAACTATAGAGAAACAAACAAGGGGATGGTGGCTGACTATCATCATTATTTCAGCTAGGCCTATTACTTCACAGAGTTTGGGGGCCCTTACTCTAGCTCTCTTCTTGTACCCTTTCATCAATTTGTAAAGGTGGCTTCACAAATGCTACTTGGAATTCAAATTCCAAGTGAAACTGAAGTTCTGGAGCTGAATCTCTCCTCAGTTGACTTGGTGTGGCTAGTTTTAAAAAATAAATAGTAGAACAATGCCAGAGTGGGCCTGGTTAAGGAACTCATGAGTAGGAGGTATTTTTGACTCCCAAAGTTAATGGGAAAATGGGTTTGCAGCTAATTATGACTGTGTTTCAGCAATGAGGCTAATTCAGAAGGGAGCGTTGGGTTATCTGACAATTTCCACAATACGAATTACTTCAGAGGAAAGTCTCCAGAGAGGTAAAGTTCATGCCCCCCTAACTTGGCCTTGGAGGATAATCAGCACGAACCCTGCAAATCGTTGCGAGGGTCAAGTGTCACCCATAAGATTGAACTAAGTGTTCCCATGCTGGAACTCAAGCCTCAATAGCCCTGTCATGCACATTCACTTGTAAGACATAAATCACAATGAATATTGGGCAGGGTGCTGGAGTCCTACTCCTTCCCGCACAGAAGCCTAAAATCATAAAGGCAAAAGGAACTTTGAAGCTGAAAATAATTATCCAGATAAACTAAAAAACCTGTTTATGGTAAAAAAATGAACTATAATGTAGAAATGATTTTCCTGATAGACAAGACTGGAAAGCTTTAAGCAGAGGCATTTGTAGTAATTTGTGCTATGTTGGACTTGTTCTATTCTATGATCTTTGCTAACAGGAAACTAAATAGTTGTTCATAATGAGGGCCCCATCTGGCCAAGCATGGTGACTCACCTGTAATCCTAGCACTCTGGGAGGCCCGGGCAAGTGAATCAATTGAGCTACTCAAGAGCGAGATCCCATCTCTAAAAATAGCTGAGTGTTGTGGCGGGCACCCGTAGTCCCGGTTACTTTGGAGGCTGAGGCAAGAGGATTGCTTGAATCCAAGAGTTTGAGGTTGCTGTGAGCTATGATGGCATGGCACTCTACCAAAGATGATAAAGTGACACTCTGTCTCAAAAAATAATAATAAAAATAAAGAGGGCCCCATCATTTGGTAGACCTTCTGTAAAGCTCTGGTCCCTAGAGTAAAATATTTGCATCTGGATATGAGAGATAATGGGTTTGAAAATCTAAATTACCAAAATCAGCTTAATCTCATCGATCATATAATTAATTCTACATACTCAGAAACAAAATATTTAATGTAAAATAAGGTTAAGGTGTTGTATGATTTTATTTGCTTGTTTGGCTTTGCTATATAGAGCTGGTAGAGAAAATTTCTCATTTTTATTAGTAACCATGATTGATGAGTATTCCTTGAATTTCAAATGGGAGAGAAACCTGTTTTTATGTCTTATGTCAAGATCATGTTTTATTTCCTTCATATAATATAACAAATGATATCTTGGTATCGGATTATTTATTTTCTGCTACATTCGCCAAATACCTATTAACTGTGGGAGCAAAAGTCTTTGAGGAATCCAGACTCACTGACTCTGTCCCATAGTGGCCAACGCAGAGCTGGCCCTGGAGGCCCTTGCTGAAGCTGATTTCTCTATTGCTCCCTCTCACTGGCACGTTCATCAGCTACAATTACCAAATAGTAATTCAGAGGAGGTGGCATGAAAGTATAATGTGCAGGTAAACACAGTAGAGAATCTGATCTGAGGTTAGACCTGACAGATCTTTTGTAATCTCAACTACAGTTCAAAGTTGTGAAGGACGGTGACCTCTTATGTACCTTCCTCATGCTCTTTTCAGTGCCTGCGATGTTACTATAATCCTATCCAGTTGTTGACTGCTCAGTTAATTGATCAGATTCATTTTGTTTTGTTTTGTTTTGTTTTGGCTACCATACCAAAAAAAAAAAAAAAAAAAAAAAAAAAACGTCTGGGGAATGTATCTAAACTAATTAGTATAAAGAAACCTGGCATCATTGTCTCAGTGGGAACAAAAATACGGTGAAAGTATATCTGTAACCCCAGCTTCTCAGGAGGCTGAGGCAAGAGAATCGCTTGAGCCCAGGAGTTTGAGATTGCTGTGAGCTATAATGACACCACTGCACTCTAGCCCAGGTGACAGAGCAAGACTTTGCCTAAAAAAGAAAAAAATAGATATAGATATAGATATAGACATATATATGAGAAATATAATAACAAAATTAGTAGAAGGATATCTATATGATAAAGGGAAAAGAATATGTTTTGTTCAATCATTATATCTAAATGTCATATGTATAGAAATTTAGAAAAATTTATAGCTATATAAGGTAATGACATTTGGGTGATATTTTATCTATTTTCCAAATATTCTGTGAAAATTTTATGCTATGTTTTGAAATTAAAAAATGAAAGGCTCCAGGGCATGGTGGCTCACACCTATAATCCTAAAACTCTGGAAAGCTGAGGCAACTCCTGATGTCAGGAGTTCAAGACAAGCCTGAGCAAAGACCCTATCTCCACTAAAAGAATAGAAAAATTAGTAGGGCTTGGTGGTGCATGTCTGTACTCTCAGCTACATGGGAGGCTGAGGCAAGAGAACCACTTGAGCCCAAGACTTTGAGGTTGCTGGTGAGCTATGATGCCATGGCACTCTAGCCTAGGTGACAGGAGTCAGACTCTGTCTTAAAAAAAAAAAAAAAAGAAAAAGAAAAAAATTTTTAAGAAAAGAAATACTAAGGAAAAAGCAAAGCAGAAACAGTTTTACCTATTAAAAATGCTTTTGTTTCTTACATTAAAAAATTTTAGAATAAATAAAGTAAATATTCCATTTAAAAATAGGTAGACAAAAAGGCAACCTTTAAAAACTTTCCACTTTGAGAAAGTAAGTAAAATTATATTGATTAAAAAAATTGCCACTGATTTATTAGTAGCACTATGGCTATGATAGCTTCAGAGTTCTTAAAAACAGATTATGTAAAAGCAACTGCAGCAGCAACCATGCTATTTTAGACTAAATAGGTGGTATTTACTTTAAGTCTTTCATGTAAATCAATGAATGAACGAACAGTATAGCTGAAAATTGATTACATATGTTTGTATGTGTCTATAGCCATTTGCCTTAAACTCTAAGCAATTCATTCCTTATGCTTACATTATAGAATTTGGCCTAGATCAAGATGACATAGCAGGCAGGAAATATAGGCAAGGATTCCAAGGACTTTGGCTTAAGGAACAGTGGAACTTGTTGAGATGACTACATTCATAAGGCCAAACTTTATATCTCTACATTAATTTTTAATTTTTAAGCAACTCTTAGAGATTAAACTGGGTTCCCCCAAAATGTGTTCACGTCCTAACCTCCAGTACCTGTGACTGCAGCCTCCTTCTTATTATATAACAGGGTTGTTACATGAGAAAGCTGAGTTCATTAGGATGGGCCCTAATCCAATATGACTCATGTCCTTATAAAAAGGGGAGGAAAATGGACACAAAGAAATCCACACAGGTAGAACGCCCTGTGAACACGAAGGCAGAGATTGGAGTGACGTATCTAAAGCCGGGGAACACCAAAGCTTGCCAACAAACTGCCAGAAGCTAGGAAAGAGTCATGGCACAGATTCTCCCTTGCAGCACTCAGAAGGAGCCAACGCTGATATCAGACTTCTGGCCACCGGAGCTGTGAGACAATAAATTTCTGTTGTGTAAGCCACACAACTCATGGTAGCTTGTTACAAGAGCCCTAGGAAACTAATACCACAACCATCCCGTGGTAGGCTCCACAGGCAGCCTACGTAGGAAGTGTAGGCTAAAAACCAGTGTGGTGTGTACACACACGAAATGTATCACAAGCTAAGACTAAATGGATCACGAGGAACCAAGGGAGAAAGGTTTTCTGATCAGCTTCCAAAAAAATCGATTTTATTGAAGTTAATTTAGGTACAATAAAATGCATGCATTTTAACAATGAAATTCAGAGAATTTGGATAAGCATTTCCCAGGAAGTTCACTCATGCCCCTCCCCCACTGCCAGACCTGGCAACTGCTACTTTCCTATCACTATAGATTAGATTGGTATCACCAGTTCTAGAACATCACATAGATGGACTCATACAATATGTACTCTTTTTTATCTGCCTTCTTTTATGTAGCATAATTTTTTTTTTAGTAAATAAATGAATCAAAAAGCTACAAACTTCAGGCACACATCTTTATGTAGACATACATTTTCATTTCTCCTCAGTAAAATGGCCTACCAGTAAGATTTCTGGGCCATATGGTAAGTGTCTGTTTATTTTTATAAGAAACGTCAAACTGTGTTCTAAAGTGGGCATACCATTTTACATTCCTACTTTTCCTACATCAAGGGTCAGCAAATATTTCTGTAAAGAGCCATAGAGTAGGCCACATGTGGTCTCTGTCACATACTCTTCTTGGTCTAAAAATGTAAAAATGATTCTTAGCTCAAGGGCCATACAAAAGCAGGTATAGGTCAGATTTGGATCCAATGAAAAATTCCGGATCAATCGTGGTTCAACCAGAGAAGCAGAAATACCAGAAGATATATACAGAAGGAAGGCTTTGTCACAAGTGTTTGGCACTATGTAATTGTTGGAAACCAGTTAAATGTTTTGCTTTTTGTAAGGTTGTTGTCTCTTGTCTGGTGCTGAAGCTTGAATTTCACAAGGCAGGCTCTCAGGCCAGGAGGGAGGGTGGATGTACAGTGGAGGAGGGTGAGAGCACACTGGACCCCAGAAGCACCAGCTGGAGACAGTGAGGATGGACTGAAACCCATGTCACTTCTCTTTGCCTTGACCTTGGTAGTATGGTATTCCACAGGAGTTGGGGCCTTCTTCATTGACCCTTGTTACAGTTAGTTTTTTTATTTTAGCCATGGTAGTGAGTGTATAGTGATATCCCATTGTGGTTTTAATTTGCATTTCCATGAGGACCAATGATGCTGAGTATCTTTTCAAGTGCTATTGGCCGTTTGTAGATCATCACATTTTAAGGGTTCTTTTTTAAAAGTAAGGCAATATAAAATCAAGACTAATTCTACAGCTTATTTTAAAAAGCTACTTAGTACTCAGAACCTTGATCATCTTTGAGGTGGCTAGACTAGTGGTTAAGCACAGCAACTAGGTAGTTCTGGGTCAAACCCAGAGCCTCTGCCTCCTGGCTGTGTTACCTTGGGTCAGTTCCTGAACGTCTCTAACTTTCAGCTTCTAAACATGTGTTATAAAATGATACCTACCACCCAGGTGGGATGTGAAGTATGAATGAGATAGTATATGTTACCACCCTTTACAGCCTGGCACAAAGTAGATAGACAACACATTTTTGTGTGTCTGAAATTTAAATTTTCACCATTGGGATTGTGGAGAGAAATTTGAAAAGGGAAAGACGGTGTCTTTCCAATCATGTCTCGGTATGGTAGTACACATTTGCTACAGCTGCTGTTGTTGTTATGCTTACTTTTATTCCTTTCCTTCCTTCTGAATTCAGTTTCTTTCTTCATGAAGTACATCCTTTAGAAGCTCTTTCAGCAAGGGTTTATGCATGGTATCCATGTATTCTCAAAGCCTTTATTTGAAAATATATATATATTAAATATGTTTACTATATTCTACCACCCAAGTGTAAGGATATAATAAAGACCCCTTTACATTTTTATTTTACATCATCCAATAATTCCAAGAAGAGATTTATTCAGCTCATTGAAAATGAATGACTCAGCTTCAAGAAATCACGTATGTTTTAGACAGGTTAGCACAATCATTTATGCACTTTAAAATGGACTCATCAGCTCAAGAAAGAAGTTGATTCAAATATGTCTTAAGGAAAATAATCCTTAATAAGGATTTAATGATTGAAAAATTAATGATGAAAATATGATTTAATGATTGAAATTACAAATCTAGAACTTTTGTGCAAGTGTCAAGTGTCCACTGCCCATCAGAGGCAGAACCAAACAAGGTATACTCAGTCTTTGCAGAATAGATGAGAGCATCTTAGAATACAATTGGCCTGGTTGGTAAAGTTTATCCATGTAGTAGAACAATATGGTTAGGAAATAAAACCACTACTGTGAATAAATGAATGAAATGAATAAAAGAATGTACCCCAGAGTTTCTGGTTCAGCAAGTCTGGGGTGGGGCTCTGAGAATTTTAGCTTCTGACAAGTTCCCAGGTGACACTGATGCTGCTGATTTGATACAACAGTTTGAGACTCAAAGAACTAATGACATTTAAGTGAACTGTGGCAATCTATGCTGATCACAGCAAACATAAGTTCTTGTTAATTTCGGGATATAGGTAAGTTGTCTCACTGACATTGACTGCTATTAAAAGTAATGGGGAAAATGTTTTTTTGTTCAGAAAGAAAAATCATCTTGCCTATCTGGAAGATTATTTGAAATCAGTTGTAAGGCTTGAAGATCAATTTACTATGTGGGGCTTCACAGATTCACTATAAACAATCATGTGATGACAGTGACCTGCAGAATCAATATTGAACAAGTCTACAAAATGAGACTATAAAAATAAGTCAGTCCTTCCCACTTAGCTTTGTTTTGACTAAATATATTCCTGGGCTACAAACAGAGCAGATCTAAAATAGCTTAAAAATATGAATTAAAAAATTTAAACAAATTCCTTATTTTTCACACTTTCTGTCCCTGTCTTTACCTTTCTCATCATGACGCCTCTTTCTTTTTATATTTTATCTTTTCTCTTTACTCAATGACTCCACTTTACTAAATCTTTCCAATTTTTTGGGTTGGGTTTTCACATATAGCACTACGTACCAAGGGTAACAAATAGTATAAACTCCTTAAAGGAATTTGTTGTAAAGAACTGGGTTTACTGGGTTTGAATGAATCCTGTCTTTTTAAAGCAGCAGTCTCCAACCTTTTGGGCACTAGGGATTGATCTTATGAAAGATAATTTTTCCATGAAGTGGGGGGTCTGGGCGGGTACAAAACAGGAGGTGGAGCTCAGTTGGTGATGCCGTGAGGCCAGATTCCTAACAGGTCTCGGGCTGGTACTGGTCCATGACCCAGAAGTTGGGGACTGCAGGTTTAAAGCGTTTCCATAAAGAAGAGACTTCCTAATTTATTTACCTGAACAAAAATGGGGGCAGTGGGGTGGGAAGTTTTTGAAACATTTTTATTATAAAAATGTTCTATTATATACAAAAGCAAATAACATTACAATGTTTTTTTAAAAATAGCTAAAATTATATTGCAATCCAGGGAGCAGAGTGATAAAGGAAAAATACTCGAACGGCTAAGTTTATGCCTTCAGTGATGAAGTAATAGCTTATTTAAATTGTATGAGTCTGTTTGAAGTGTTATATGACACTCTCTTATCAGCAGTGATTAGCACAAACCCTAGTAAAAAATACACGTGGTCCATGCTTTATGTTTGACTAAGTCCAAAATTTAATGAAACAATCTTTAGTGTCTACAGTGAACTCTTGATTTGTTCACTGACTCCTTCATCTGTTCAGCATATATATGTGTGTGTGTGTATAAATTGGTAGTATATCATCTGTTTATAGAACAGAAATATAGAAAAGGAAACAAGCATCCCATTTATCTCCAATTCTCTATTCCTAAGATCTAACTAAACTCCAGAGGGCATGGTTGCTTTTCTGCCATAGAACAAAAAGTAGCCCACAAACATAATATTTATGTGGACAGCTTATCACAAGAGAACTTTTTTATCACCATTTTCTGAATAGGAAAATGCAGGAATATTTAACTTACATTCTACCACCTGTCCTTGGTCAAAATACATGATCCCATAGAAACTATAGGATTTTGAACCCCGACCAACACCCTTTTCACTCAGTGCTTGACACTGCCCTCTTCTGATAGATTTGGATTTTTCTGCTTTGATGTATTAAATACTTAAGGCCTTACCCATCCAGGCAGCTTGTAAAGTCCTAAATCCTAGACAAGTAAATACAGGCTTTAAGGAGCAGACAAACTTACATAAACTTTGATTCACCTTTGTACTAAAACCAAAAAGAAAAGGAAAAGACAGATTCGGCTATCTCTAGCTTTGGTGATTTAAATTAAATTAAAATGATTCTCCATCTACCCATCTACCACTTAGCCCCTTAGTTCTTTTTTCTCTTCTTTCTTTTTCCAAGAAATAAACACAAAATAACTTATCAAAATAGCAATGACTAAGTGGTTTGAAAGAAGAAGCCCAAATCTGATGTTGCTTTGTTTCTAACAAAGTGGGGGGGAAAATACTAAACCTGAACCCTATAATTCAACCCCTCTTGTTGCTACCCTCTGATTAAAGCATTTTTTTAAATAACAGATAGGAAGCTGAGATTTGCATTGAGATAAAGATGGTTAGCATAGATCAAAAGGAATTGTACATATGTCAGTAAGATCAAGTGACAGGATGTGGGAAGTGGTCAGTCCCCTACCCAGTTACTTCATGAACAAGCACATTTGCTAAATACAGGTAGCTCTAACAGGCCAGCCACTCATAGATGGAAAACATGGATATTAATGGAAGGCAGTTTATAATGGTTAAAATGTTTGTTCTGATGTGGCTCCAAGACGACATTTCTTCTAATTAGTTGTAATATATTACTGTAACTTTTTTTTAACTATCTATCTTGCCCTGCCCAGAATAGTCAATTATCTCTGAAAGTTTCACCTGGCATTTCTGAGGACGTCAACATTATATTTGCAAGAACTCTAGACCCTTATACGTAAACTTGGAATTTAGATATAGACAGTCTATTTCCGTAAAACTATTGGAAGGACAAATATTTAAAATCCTTCCTTAAAAATATTCCATCTAAGGCATTTGGGGGGACAAAGGGTACAAGTAATGGAAAATAATGTCAGTATCAACAGAACCCAGAAATGAGCTTTTGAGATGAAGCGGGACTGGGGAGAGGACAGGATGAGAAGGAGCAACAGCTGACCTGCTACGTAAAATGGCAGAGTCATACGGTGGTTATTTTTTGGAAAGGCAGAGTTGCAACAGAAAGTGTTGTGAAGACCACCGTTAACACCACACATTTCTGTGGGACATTACCACTCATAATCAAGACCAGGATACAAATCAGACAGCTTAAAACGTGTGTTAGGGCACTTCCATATGAATGAAAGCTCAACACGGGATTGCTTCCTTACTTATGTCGTCACTAAAATTTAAAACTCTAGAGCTGAATCATCTCATTTACTTTCACCAGTTTTGGCCAACTCCAGTTTAGCAATAATTGAATCAAATCACCTTCGAGCTAAACTCATTTCATACCTGGTAATATGTATTCCAATGGGCTGGAACCAGCGTGAGGCATTTGAGGTACCTACCTTAACACAAAATTTAAGGGCATGACCAAAACTTTAGCAATCAAGATAAATAATATGTTAATGTCCCACACTAATCCTATCTCTGTTGGATCCTCTCTTTATTTAAAACTTTGATAGATTGCTCATCATGAATTTTTGTGTGTGTAGATTTTAAGTTCATAAATATATAAATATATATTATTTTATTACTGAGAGTTTTGGCATTCTTAAATTTTGTACCCTCAAGCAGTTGCTTCACTTGTCTTATAGCAGCCCAGGGCCTATAACTTTGCTCCAATATTTGTATAAGTTCAGATTCAAGTTTTTCCTTCCTACTTCTAACCCAAGGTTTCTCAACCTCAGCTCTTTGATATTTGGGATCAGTCTATTCTTTGCTGTGGTTATTGGATCTGCCCACCCTGGGCATTGTAGGATTTTTAGCAGCTTCTACCCACTAGATGCCAGCAATGCCAGATGTCCCCCCACCCCCTACAGTTGTAATAACCAAAAACGTCTCCAGATGTTGCCAGATCATTCCTAGTTGAGAGCTACTGATCTTACCAATGTCCCTCAGACTATAAACAGCCTCACCTCTCCCCTTTGTCCTCAAGAGAGATGGGAAGCAGCTTCTCATCCTCTTCTAAATAACAGCCCCCTGAGATTCTTTGCTTTGTAGAACATATGTTTATAATCTGATTAGAGTGATGATAATCTCATTAGCATGTCTAGACATATTGAGGTCAAACCCCTGGCCTCTGTAAGGTTTTTCCTGTCTAATATCTGACATCTCAGTAGATCACTTGGCCATCTGAAGCAGTAGCTTCTCCCACAGTTCAGAGATGCCTTATAATTATAACTCCCTTGTCAAAACGTAATTCCAACTCCCTCATTACATTAGGCCACAGAGATAAGTTACTCCCTTCAAAGTGAATTTCATCTTGAAATAAAGCCACCTTTATGGCTGCCATCATATTTCTTCCATCTTAGAAGCTAAGGTTCTAATGAGTCAGACAATATTAAATCATTCTGTATATTCAACTTCTTCTGTGATCTTAGTTTGTTAAATACCACAATTTTGAGAAGCCATTTTGCCTACAATGAGCAGGAAAGATATTTACTAGTTTTCTTTCTTATTATTCAAAGGCCAAATTCATTATGAAATTTTCAAACATCAGAGTGATACCTGGAAATCAAATTTCATGAGAAGGTTGAAGTCCATTTTGGACACTAGTGTTCTAATAATATACTGAAAAGTCTCATAATCATCCATGCAAACTTCCATATGAATCATACATAGGTAGTAGGAGGATGAGCTAGACATTTTTTTCCAACGATAATATGTTCATAAAATTCTGAGTACTTAGGTGTTTTTCCTTCCAAATAGGAATGATGGATGTGGGAGTCATCTTAAATGCAAGCTAATGAGTTTGAATATTGTACTCAAATATTGTTGACTGTAAGCAACAGAAACTAACTCTGGCTGATTTAAACAGAGAAAAGCATTGGTTCTTAAGTTGTTGAAAAGCTCAAGGAGTTTCCGACACGATTTGAACCAGCCTTAGAAAAAGGGACCAACAAGGGAAGCTAGGCAGTAGGTAGACTACAGCCAAAATCACACCTCCAAGCCCATCAAAGGAGGAAACCACCACCTCTCTCCCAGTCTGAACAATGGCTGCCACAGGTTACCTGGTAGCCAGAGACATGAGCCTTTGGGCAGTGCTATTCCATCTCACTGCCTCTGGATTCCCCATCGTCTCTGCCTCTTTGTGTCACCAGCTCCTATTCGAAGCCACTGGCAGGTACATCTATTTAGTCAAGTCTGGATCACATACCTATACTCCAGCTATAAGATAGGCTAGGGAAATGTCAAAGTTTCCCGCTCCTAAAGTGGGAAACAGGCAACTTCCACTACAAATGTGATAAGTGAAGGTAATTAATAACAGTGGAAGAAGTCTTGGACTCTGGGGTCAGACTATACAAATTTGAATCCATGCTCTGTTATATGACTTCGGGCAAATCAACTAAATGTTTACATGTTTCTATTTCCTTACTTTTAAAACAAAAGCAATGCTATTACCTGCCTTAGAGGTCCTTATGAAGATTCATAAAAATACCCATATGAAAAACTACTTAGCATATACATAGTGCTTAGTAGGTACCTTTACTGTGTATAGCTCTATCTATATGTGTATTTTATTTTATTTATTTATTTATTTATTTATTTATTTATTTATTTATTTATTTGAGACAGAGTCTCACTTTGTCACCCTCGGTAGAGTGCCGTGGCATCACAGCTCACAACAACCTCCAGCTCTTGGGCTTAGGCAATTCTCTTCCCTCAGCCTCCAGAGTAGCTGGGACTACAGGAGCTCACCACAACACACCGCTATTTTTTGTTGCAGTTTGGCCTGGGCTGAGTTTGAACCCGCCACCCTTGGTATATGGGGCTGGTGCCCTACTCACTGAGCCACAGGCATAGCCCCTCTGTATGTGTATTTTTAAATAAGCATATATTATACCAACAAGCAACACTGATAGCAGAGACATAGCCTATCTCATAAACACCTGTCAAAAACAGAAAGAGTACTTCTATATCTCAGAATTTTAATGAGTTTAATGCAAGGCAAGCCCATTCCATTTAACTTTGGTCTTCTCCCTTAAAGTATACTTTACACTTGGGACTAAATGTGGAACCGCCATTTCCTATGCCTAGGTCAATTTCATGTGACTTTCCTAGGCCTCAATTCCATGAATGGACTGTGTCCATTCATTGATACATTCATACACTTTGCCCCCGGCTGAAGGGACTGTGTTTATTCGTTTCCTGGCCAAGGAACACATACACCTATACATACCCCGAGACTAAAAGCCTAAAGGGGGAGACAGAGAAAGACCGGGAGAGAAACGGAGAGAGCTATTCTCTCTCCACTTGAGTTCTCTCTCTCTACCAGGAGCTTTAGTGTTTTCTGTATTCTTTTCTGTAAATAAATTCTGTCTTACCACTGGAAAAAAAAGAAAAAGAAAATGCCATGTTAAACAGTTTGATGAAAACAATTCAGATTGTATATGAAACCAGCACATTGTACCCCTCGATTGCACTAATGTACGCAGCTCTGATTTAATAAAAAAAATAAATTAAAAAGAACACAATTTTGCTCTCTAGTGCTTAGCACTGGCACTTGATACACAGAATTCTGTACCCCATGGAAAGTATAAAATCCAGTATCTTTCTGTTTTAGGTGATATATTCTTCTTCTTCTTTTTTTTGGTTTAATAAATTCAATGATCCAAAAAAAAAATGTTTTCATTTAAAATGATTATAAAGAAACATCAGTACTGAGAAGGGGCATATTTCAGTTACCTGGTAAACTCATTTATATTATACACCCAGAATAAACAACACATGATTATAAGACTGGCTTTACAAGTGCTGCATGCACTGATGTGTGTGTTGTTGTTGTTGTTGTTGTGTATGTGTGTGTGTGTGTGAGAGAGAGAGAGCGCTGTACTATGTCAAAAACATTGAATTCAGCATTTCAAATTTTTCTCTCTTGAATTGATTTATAGGACATATTTCATTAACATATTAAAGCTTACTCACAGGCTGGTCATGATGGCTCATGTCTGTAATCCTAGCACTCTGGGAGGCCGAGGTGGGTGGATTGCTTGAGCTTAGGAGTTCAAGACCAGCCTGAGCAAGAGGGAGACCCTTTCTTTAAAAATATCCAGGCATTGTGGTGAGCATCTGTAGTCCCAGCTACTTGTGAGGCTGAGGCAAGAGGATCACTTGAGCCCAAGAGTTTGAGGTTGCTGGGAACTATGACACCATGGCACTCTACCAAGGGTGACATAGTGAGACTCTGTCTCAAAAAAAAAAAAAAAAAGAAAAAAGGCACTTATACCCTTGCTTCTATGAACTCCTCTTCATACTCCTCAAGGATAAGTACTGTGTTAGATTCATCTTTGAATCTCCTATCGGATGGTGGAATGTCTTGGACACAGTAAGCACTTGAATAACATATGAATTGAAATGTTGAATTTCATGTCTTGGAGCCCAGCCACATGAAACACACTGTTTTGCTGGTGTGGGCACAAAACTTAATTTTTAAGGGGTTAAGATAATGCCTTATGTTTTGCTTCTTTTCTTTTCCTCTGTTTAGAATTTGTTGTCTTTTTATGATTCCACCCACACATTGGGCAGATGTCTTCAAGGACTTCTCTTTGACAATTCCCAGATCCCTTTCCTGTGCCAGAAATGGTGGCTTGGAGACTAACATCTTGTGAAGAGCGTTTGGCTTGTTTTCTCCTAAATGCAGTACATTATACTTGCTCACATCAAAGGTCATCTGTCACTTCCTCGCCTGGAAACAGGCAGGAGGGAACCTCCTGCTATATATGCATTGACTTAAAATTTCAAAATGTGCAAAGAATCAGTATCTCATTTATAAATTTTATTGTTCAAAATAGATTTTATTTAATAAACATTTGTAGAGCTTATCATGTGATGGGCCCTGTTCTAAGTGATTTATAAATACTAGCACATGTAATAAAATTAATCTTGATCCCACTTTGGGAGTTATAGCTTTACATTTCATCAGCCTCCCCTGTCAATGGCTCTTCACCTAGAGACTGGGAAGAATTTAGTGTGTGAATTTTGATTGCACAGTTAAGTTTAGATTTTAACTAAACTCTAACTGAAATTTAGCATTTTCTTTTATTATACATGTAGGCAGCAAACTACAGAGCTATTAGCAGTACCTATGACTTTTCCCCTGGGATCACAGAGATGATCATATCATACAATATGCAGATTCTTGAAATATTTACACTACTTCAAAATTGGAGTAGTTATTAGACCTGTCATTAAATATTGCTATTTCAGGTGTTATAGGAGTATATAATGTTACTACACCACGTATATGTTCTTAAAATATTGCAGTAAGTGTATTATTTCAATATAAAGATGATCCCTGGCATATAATGGCTTGACTTATGATTTTTCAATTTTTACAGTGGTGCAAAAGCAATATACATTCAGTAGAAACTGTATTTCAGGCACCCATACGGCCATTCTCTTTTTCAGTTGCAGTGCAACATTCAGTAAATTACGTGGGATATTCAAAACTTTATTCCAAATATGCTTTGCATTAGATGATTTTGCCCAACCGTGTGCTAATGTCAGTGTTCTCAGCATGTTTAAACATAGGCTAGGCTAAGCTATGATGGTCAGTAGGCTAGGTGTATGAAATACATTTTTCCTTAAGATGTTTACAACTTACAATGGTTTTATTGGGATGTAACTAAAGTAAATCAAGGCATGTCTGCAGTTCATTTTCTTTGATATCTTTTGTATTTTATTTCATGCGTTTAAAGATATTATTCTGATAAGGGGTTCATGTACTTCACCAGACTTCCCAGGGGGTCCATACTTTGTAGTCTCTCGGCCATACTTGGTAGAAGCTGGAGCTGAAGTGGAGTAGACATTGGGAGGATTCAGGATTTCTGCATTCTCTTTTTTTTTTTCTTTTTTGAGACAGAGTCTCATTATGTCACCCTTGGTAGAGTGCCGTGGCGTCACAGCTCACAGCAACCTCAAACTCTTGGGCTAAGCAATTCTTTTGCCTCAGCCTCTCAAGTAGCTGAGACTATAGGTGCCTGCCATAACGCCCAGCTACTTTTTTGTTGCAGTTATCATTGTTGTTTAGCTGGGTCAGGCTGGGTTCAAACCCGCCAGCCTGGGTGTATGCGGCTGGCGCCTTAGCCACTGAGCTATGGGCGCCGCTAACTTCTGCATTCTCATCTGAGCTCCATCATCCACTTAGCTGTGTGACCTAGGGTACGGGTCTTCCTTCTGAGACTTGTTTTCCCTAGCTGCAATAATGTTGAGGGAGCCATCTGCACCTGCTAGTTCATAGGGTGTTGTAAAGATCAATTGACATAATGCCTTTGCGCAGAGCTGCTTTGAAAACACTTTCCAGTACCATAAAGTGTATTTATTGAGGAATAGTAATGAGGTAAGGTTTCAGGGGTTTGATGCCACATAGGTCTATTAATTTTAGGGTGGTCTAATATTCAAACAGACCTGGAATGAATGCAGTTGGGCAGAATGCTCTTTGGTATGTCCTGCCTACCATTTCCTACTCAAGGTCTGATATCATCTCCAAAAGACTCTACAGCCTTGAATGCTCATATCTGTGCGTAATCCATTCTGTTGCTCCAGTAATTAACGGCTTCAGTATGTCTTTAAAATTTTTCTCTTAGATAAAAAATTTAGACAAGTTGAGATTTTTAAAGCTTATGATGAAACTGAAAGATTGGAATGATGTTATGGATCTTGGGATAAGGGAGGGACAATGATCTTTTGACCTCCTTGTTAATGGGATATGGTCTGTGAAGAGGGGGGTTTTGGAAGGATACTGCGACTGTGTCAGAAGATAGCAGAAGGAAATTTCCTCTCTGTGTCTGGCTTGGGCTAGGCATTACCTACCTCTGATAGAGCCATTGTTCAGTAAAACCTCCTGAATTTCTCTGAGTTAGCAGGTTTCTTCTTTTAAGTTATGTGTAGCCCTATGGGATCCCCATTATTGTAAAGGTAGCTCTGGTGTCATTAAAGTATTGTTAATATGACTATTAGTTGGGTAATAATTATAGCTATTTATTAAGCTAGGCATAGAACTGGGCACTTTATGCCAAGCAAAATTTCATAGATGAACCATTGAAGGAAATACGTATAGATTTTCACTCTGTAAGATTAATAAAAAGGCTCAGAGAAGTGCCAGTGTTATAAAGTGATCTGGGGCACCATGACTGGGTCATTTAGCAGGCTCTCTGAACAGAGTGTAAGTTCTTGAGGGGAGAAGTCATGTTGTGTTCACCTTTGAATTTCTAGGACCAAGACGTACACCTATCAGGCGCTCTATAATGCCACATGAATGAATGATGAGGAGTTTATAATAATATCAATTAAGTTGATATGAAAGTTAAATAACATACTGAAGCAGAGGAAAGAAATAATAAAGAAAGTTTTGAGCTTACCCAGTTGGAGAGATCAAGATTCAAATCTCATCTCTGCCTCTTATAAATGTAAGCAAGTTAGCTGGGTGCAGTGGCTCACACCTGTAATCCTAGCACTCTGGGAGGCCAAGGTGGATGGATTTCCTGAGCTCATGGGTTTAAGACCAGCCTGAGCCAGAGCGAGACCTCATCTCTAAAAAAAAAATAGCTGGGCCTTGTGGTGGGCACCTGTAGTCCCAGCTGCTCAGGAGGCTGAAGCAAGAGAATTGCTTGAGCCCAAGAGTTTGAGGTAGCTGTGAGGTATGACGCCAGGGCACTCTACCAAGGGCAACAACGTGAGACTCTGTCTTAAAAAAAAAAAAAAAAAAGTAAGCAAGTTACTTTACATCTCCAACACTAGCCGGAATAGAGAATAATGCCATCTGTTTTTCATGTTGTAGTAAAAAAATAATGATTATCCGGGGAGGGGGGAGGATGGGTGGGGGGAGGATGGGTGGAGGGAGGGCAATTGGTGGGATCACACCTACGGTGCATCTTAGTAGGGTACTGGTGAAACTTATTAAATGTAGAGTATCAATGTCTTTATATAGTGATTAAGAAAATGCTATGAGAGCTATCTCT
>CAUYRH010123592.1:0-15904 GCA_963574655.1 Perodicticus potto
GTGCAATCATAGGGCAGAATGTGCTTCATATACAATCAGAAACATTTTGATCATACTGTGAGAGATAGCCTTCATAGCATTTTCTTAATCACTATATAAAGACATTGATACTCTACATTTAATAAGTTTCACCAGTACCCTACTAAGATACACCGTAGGTGTGATCCCACTAATTGCCCTCCCTCCACCCATCCTCCCCCCTCCCCTCCCCTCCCTCTCCCTTTTCCCTGTATTCTTGTGCTATAATTGGGTTTTAGCCTTCATATGAAAGCTATAAATTAGCTCTATATTAGGGCTGAGTACATTGGATACTTTTTTTCCATTCTTGAGATACTTTGCTAAAAAGAATATGTTCCAGCTCCATCCATGTAAACATGAAAGAGGTAAAGTCTCCATCTGTTCCTAGCTTTTGTAATGACATAAATCATTAGCAAATTTCAATTTTCCTTGACATAGTGTGGCTATTTCCCCCTGTCTAGAGCAGGAATTGGCTAACTTTTCCTGTAAAGGGCCAGATAACAACTACTTTGGGCTTTGCACATCATACCATCACTGCTGCAACTACTCAACTCTGCCATCCTGGCATAAAAATGTCCATAGACAACACATAAAGGTGAGGGTGGCTGTGTTGCAAAATAAATATTTATGGGCGCTGAAATGTTTTTACTATCCTGCCTCACTACTGTAGATGGCTTGTAATACCAATTGCAGCATACATTTAATTTGGAAATAGTCTAAGAATGTCTTAACATTTAGGAAATATATCATAAATAACCCAAGTTGGATATTGATGTTGTTTTCAATTTTGCTATAGTTAAGATATAAGCTTTGTTCACTTGTCTAAACATTTTCTTGACATAAAAATCCTAAAAGATTGTTGAGCAAAGAGTTAAAGGAATATTTAAAGGTTTTGATAAATGTTGCCAAATTGCCATCTAGAAAATCTAACAGAATTTTCAGTCCTGACCAGAAGTGAGTTCATATTCCTTTAGGTTCTTGCCAAAATTTGTTTTGTCATTTTTATGTTGTAGATCTGACAAGTAAAAATAAAATCTTATTATCTTAATTTACATTATTAGTGTCTAGTAAGTTTGAACATTTTACCAACGTCCCCCACTTACTTTCTACTGATTTAAAATACTTCTTTATATATAAAGACTATCAATACTTTATCTGTCATATATGTTTAAAAATATATATTCCGAATGTCCCATTTGCATTTTGATTTTGCTTGTGATGCTTTCATTACACAAACTTTTTCATTTTTTGTTTTTGTTTTTTTTTTAGGCAGAGTATTTGTCTCCCTCAGTAGAGTGCTGTGATATCACACCAACCTCAAACTCTTGGACTCAAGAGATCCTCTTGCTTCAGCTTCCCAAGTAGCAGGGACTACAGGCACCCATCATAATGCCTGGCTATTTTTTTTAGAGACAGAGTCTCACTCTACCTCAGGCTGGTCTCAAACTCGTGAGCTCAAGCAATGCACCTGCTTCGGCCTCCCAGAGTCCTGGGATAACAGGCGTGGAGTCACTGTGCCCAGCTACTCAATCTTAATGCAATAAAATCTATCAATGCTTCCCATTACATACTCTTTTCCTTTGATATGATATAGCCTGATTTTCCCCACACTAGTACCTTTCTAAGATTTTCTCTTTCTTATTAATTTTTGGAAAATTTGGCGGTGCCCATAGCTGAATGGGTAGGGTGCCAGCCATATACACAGAGGCTGGCGGGTTTTAACCCGGCCTGAGCCAGCTAAAATAACAATGACAGCTGCAACAACAACAACAAAAATCCAGGCGTTGTGGTGGGTGCCTGTAGTCCCAACTACTTGGGAGGCTGAGGCAAGAGAATCACTTAAGCCCAACAGATTGAGATTGCTGTAAGCTGTGATGCCACAGCTCTCTACCAGGGTGACAGCTTGAGACTCTGTCTCAAAAAAAAGAAAAAAAATCTTTTTGGAAAATTTATTTTAAAGTTCTTGTGTATAATTTTCTCTGTATTTATCTTGCAGGAAGTTCATACTACTTCCTCAGTATGTGCCTCAAAGTCTTTCTTTGATTTTGAAAAATTATTAGCAATTATTTTACTAAATATCATGTAAGGTGATTTTCATCTAGATCCAGTTGTTGCTCATTGCAAAAACATCCAATTATTGAGATAACAAGGCTTGTCAAGGAAGAAAAGAAGGTTTAATTCAACAGATATCTTTCCGGGAAAACAGGAGAAACTGCCTCATATCTGTCTCTCTAACTAAGGGATATCATGGGCTTTTAAAGGAGGAGCCACATGCCCTGAGACATACCACAGTGTACCTCAAAAGGGGCTATGTGCTTTGAAGGTAGATTTGGGGGGATAGCAAATCTTGATGTTAGGAAGTATGCTTTGGGGACTTCAGAATCTCCACTCTTTTGTCTTGTAGAAAATCTATCATTTTGGGCCTGATGTGGTATCTCACACCTATGTAATTCTAGCACTTTGGGAGGCTGAGGTAGGAAGATCACTTGAGGCCAGGAATTCATTATTCTGGAAAACTTAGAGGGTCAAGTAGTCAGTTAAGGGAGAGGATTATAAAAAACATATAGGGGTTCATGGAGCCAGTTAACACATTTCAACATAACCTATGTGATTCTTAATTTTTTTTTCTGTGATTTTGTCATTTTCTCTTTCTTTGACTCTTGTCTTCTTCCTACCTATATTTTTATCTGTCTTCCAACTCAGCTATATCTAAACCCCCATTCATAGTTTGAATTACAGTTGTGTTTTTCAATTTTAGAATTTCTATTTAATTTTTAAATAGTTACTAGTTTAATTTAATTTTTAATAGTTTCTATTTTAATTTTTTAAGTTTCTAGTTCTCTTCCAGTTTTCCCTCTTAGTCTTTTAATTACTTTTAATCATAGCTATTCTAAAGTCTATTACAACTTCCTTTATCATTCCTCTATATGAATTTCCCACAGATCTGTTTCTATTGCCTGCTTTTATTTTCTTGGGGTTTTTATTTGCCTTCTGATTTCATATACCTGGTTATGTTTTACCAAGACTAGACATCGTCAGTGAAAAATAGGAGCACCAGTAATCCCAGATCACCTACTGCCATCAGATATTTAGATGACTTTGAGACGGTTTCTGGCCCTGTGGGAGCAGATATACATGCATTTCACATAATTTTCATGTGTTACAATATACCACGGGTGCCAAAAAAAATGTATACAAATTTTAAGAGATCTTGTCGGAAGTAAAATCAATCATTCCCCAAAAGTGTATGATTTGCAAGTACAATAGATGTGCATAGCATGTCCAGGTACACTTGACTAGTAATGTACCTTCAATTCAACTTCAAAAAAGTAATACATAGAGAACATCTCTCAGAATGTGTATACATTTTTTGTCATCCTCTGTATTATTCTTTTGATTTTTTTATAACCATTTTAAAATATAAAAGCCATCTTAGCTTATAGACTATATCAAAAAAAAAAAAAAAAGCAATGGGTCATAGGACAGTAGTTTGCCCACCTCAGTCTAGAGAAAGGGAAAAGAAACACAAAGAAAAATTTCTAGATAAATCACAATTATTTATAGTAGAATATGACAATACTTTTACATTTTAAAATATATTAAGAGGAGTTGCTTACTGTGCTCTTCAAGTTTTCATGGAGGGGGAGGACTTCTGTTCTATTCTCCAAGAGACAATAATCTATTAGGAAGGGACTTCTGGGCTCTTTGTCCTGTGACCTAACTTAGGTAACTCGGTGAGCTGGGTAAAGTGTCTGCCAGGGATTGAACTGGTATATGAGTTCCTGCGACTCCCCAAGCCTCCTTTGGAAAGAAAGATTTTACTCCTAGTAGTTTTCTTGGCACTCCTCCCCTAACCTACACACACACACACACACACACACACACACACTTAGAAACCATAGCATATGTCCCCATGTATTCATGACTTTCATATATTTTTCAACTTCTTTTATACAGACTGAAGGTGGATATTAGGGTGATGGTCACAGTATATGTTCAGCCAATTTTTAATTAATCATTTGGTTATGGGTATTGCCTAAGTTTAGCAAAATATTGAGATATTCAACATTCTGTTTCTCACACACACAGACTCACACCCCTATATATGGTAGAAGTATCCTAAATCAAATGCATAAGAAGTAGTCCTGGTACTCGCTAGGGAAAGGCTTAGGAATTTGAGGTAGGAAGGAAACATTCTTTATTTAAAGAATACCCTTTGAGTACTTGCAACTATTTTTAACATATGTGTATATGACTTTTTCAATTTTAAGAAAACTGGGCTTTTAAAAAAAAATCAACAGCTTTCCTAGTCACCCTCCCATCTCCAGGATGGCCTTTGAAACACTTTACTGTGATGTGGTCACTACACTGATGTAACAAAAAGATATGGGCGGTATTACACAAATGAAAACAATGCCTTTGTTAAAGCAATTTCTCACAGAAGTTGATTTCAGGCAAGAGTTTTATTTCATATTTCCTCCCTCAGAGAATTAGAGTTTCAATTAACCCAGCTGAAAAAGATTTCTTTAGGGGGAGAAGATTTTACTAGATCAAAAAGGGATAGCTAGATAAATTATTAGATTAGATATAAGAAAAATGTGCCTGGTTAAGGATTATTAGGCTTACCATAAGACCAAAGAACAGGAAAGAGGGTTAAAGTTTAACTTGAGACAGTCTCATTTTATCGCCCTTGGTAGAGTGCCGTGGCATCACAGCCCACAGCAACCTCCAAATCCTGGGTTTAGGCAATTCTCTTGCCTTAGCCTCCCGAGTAGCTGGGACTACAGGCATCCAACACAACGCCCAGCTATTTTTTTATTGCAGTTTGGCCGGGGCCGGATTCAAACCTGCCATCCTCGATATATGGGGCCGGCATCCTACCCACTGAGCCATAGGCATTGCCCAATTTAACTTCTTTTTTTTTTGAGACAGAGCCTCAAGCTGTCACCCTGGATAGAGTGCTGTGGCATCACAGCTCACAGCAACCTCCAATTCCTGGGCTCAAGCGATTCTCCTGCCTCTGCCTCCCAAATAGCTGGGACTACAGGCGCCCGCCACAACGCCCGGCCATTTTTTTTGGTTGCAGCTGGCATTGTTGTTTGGCAGGCCGGGCTGGATTTGAACCTGCCAGCTCAGGTGTATGTGGCTGGCGCCTTAGCCCGCTGAGCCACAGGGGCCAAGACCCAATTTAACTTCTTAAAAGGAACTTTTAATGAGATCAAAAAGAAAGCTATTTTCCATTTAATCTATAATGATTATTTGACTTTATTGTCAATGCAATAGCGTGTGATGTCACCTTTTCGTGTTTTTTGTTTTGCTTTGAACTATGTACTAAATATCTCAAAACAAAAACAAAAGAAGAAAGAAGGAAAAAGAGGGTTGGGGAGGAAGGGAGGGAGGGAGGGAGGGAGACAGAGAGAGAGAGAGAGAGAAAGAAAGAAAAAAGAAAGAAAGATTTTAGAAATCACATAGAGGAAATGGGGGAAGATAAAGAGGCTTGGGAGAGGGAAACTGGTATTTAATGGAGACATTTTCTGTGTTGTGTGATGTAATCCTCCTCTTCCCTCTCTCCATAAAACCTGCAACAAGAGCTACATTACTCAACGATTGCTCAAGGATTCTGGAGTTGGATTTCTTTGGAGAAAATGAATCTGTCTGAAGATCAAGTATGGAGCAAAAGCAGAGGCTACCCTAAGGTGATCAGCCCTATATAGGTTGTCCTTGCCTATCTCTCCTCTAAACTGAGGTCTCCTATATAGCAGGGCTTTCCTGCTAATGGATATGTCCCCAGCTTCTTGGTCAAGGCTAGACACAGAACATTATATGTGTGCATGTTGGGGGGGGGTGCATGTGTTTATTGAATGAATGCTTAAATGACTGCCTGGCAATAGGCAGACCTAAGTTATTGTCTGTCAAGTAAATGCTCCCTACCTCTTCCACAGGAAGGGAGAAGAAAAGATTTTTTTAAAGTTTTCCCACAGTTTTTTCTTTGGCTTCCACTGCATTGCAGCCACAGAGTTCCTCTCTCCTGACAGTGGACAACATGGGTGGGGCTTGGAAGGCTGGGGAGAGCTGGAAGCCGGGCCTCATTAAATCAATGACAGTCAGTATAGATCTAGCACCTACTATGTGTAAGACAACGGAAGATACTATATGGTTGGTGGGAAAATATAAGTTGCAACTCCAAGAGGTTGCTTCAGATACTGAAAGACTTCATTTACCTGATATAGTGCCCCAATCACTCTCTGTCTCATTGAATTCTCATACAAAGTTTTACAAAATATTTACAATATGTGTTAGCCACCTCTTTGTAAAATATGTAATGTATATTTTTTAAATAAAGGTACAAAATTTAACTACAATTTCCCATTTTCCCTATGTATGGTGACTTTTAGACACCCCGTATTTATTATCTCCCAAGTCACACAGAAAGAAATTGAAGCTCAAATGTGATGTGCTTTGTCCCGGGTTACACAACTAATGAGTGGCAGAACCAAGATTCTAACTCAGGTAGTCTGAGTTTAAACTACAACTCCTACTATTGGAGATTCTGCATACATTATGTAGGAATTGCCTTTTAGAAGATAAAATTTCCTCTCGGTCTGTGCCCTTAAACTCACAGATTACAAGCACTTTGGTACTTCCTAAAAATTCCACAAGAGGGAGTGCTTTCCTCACTAGGTCTAGGCTGCTGCCTGTGGAATTTTGAATTTAATTTGTGGTTTTGTGGGCAGCTCAAGAGTTGGCTGGTTACCTATATAGAATTTGTACAGGTTTCCTGGCACAATGGAAGGTAGGTACCCTAAGTGGATGCCTGATCAAATTACCCCAAATCAACTAAAAAGTTTTCTGTCCCAACCAGGCAGCCAATTTGACATGGTAGCAGGGGTCTGGAAGCCTTAGATCTTTAAATATCAGCCTCGTCTTCCCTTGCCCACATTAAACTCATTATTCAGTAACCTGAAAATCTCCACAATAGGTTTTAGAGGTTCTAAAACCCAGAGAAAGTCAAGAGTAAAGTTGTTCTCACCACTCTCACTACCAGCCCTGCAGAACCTTGTTCAGAATGGCACACCTCAATTATTGTGTCCTTTCCTAAGATAGACACTGAGAATAAGAGTGTGGTGGACACTGTGTGTGGCCCATTTTCCCCTTTGGTAAGGATATAGTCCCCCCACAATTGTGGGTGTTCCTGGAACACGGCCCATGACTGTCAGCCCCACAGGGGCCTCTACTGGTGAGTATCACCTTACTCAAGGCCATATACCCTTTCTGGGGCAGCCCACATCCTATGACTAATCAATTTAGAATAAAGGCTCAGTCCCCTTGCCTCAGCTCAGGACAATTCTTTAGGGTCAGCAGAGGCTTCTATAAATACTACCTCAAAGTTCATCCTCTTCCTCTGCCCAATCCTATTTTTTTCATTTGCTTTCACAGGTGGTAATTTGGAGAACACCGCCTAATAAACCTCCTGTAAATTAATCTCCATCTTATGTTCCTAAGTAACCCAACTCATGACAGTGGGAGTGCTCTGAGGTTGCAGATGCTGGGTTGGAATTTAGGAGCTGGATCACCCCCCACCCAGCTGGCAATGCAGACCCGTCACTGGTTAGGTGGAGCTCAGGTAGCCACTGAAAAACTGGTGGAAAGGAACGCATCAGCTGGTTTTATGCATCCAACTTTAGAGAAATGTGGGAGAAACAGTAACTATAAGGATAAGAAAAGTGAGCAGCTATTGCTAAACTCAATCAACAGTCTAGAAAAAATAATAAAAGGTGGAAAGTAATTAATCAGCAAAAAATTAGAAGCATGTGAAAAAGTGATGTGAGATAGAAATGCCACAATTGACAGGATTAAAAGCCTCAGAAAAGTGGGCATTCATACATTATATATGACTGGAAAACTCACCAAGTAACTGTGCTGGGGACAGCCTAGAGGATACGCAGTTTACTGAAGCAATAAGGACCATGAGATGAGAGGAGAACCAGCATCCCTAGGAAGTTCGTAATGGCTCTCCTATTTGGGCCAAGGATGACAGTAGGAAGTGCCACTACTGAGCTGGACTCATTGATAGCAACAGAGGTGATAGGACATTCCCCCCAAAATAGAGTTTAAGTGGCAACACAGAACCATCAGAAGCCCACCAGCACAGGCCCAATAGCATGGACTCCCATTTGTAAGGCAGATAGCTTTTGCCACTGTCAAATGTTTAACCTGGCAACAACTACAACAAATAGCCAAATCCCCAATACTGCGGCATTCCTCAAGGGCACCAACCAGCTTCTTAGTGGTGAGTTGACTGCCTTGGACTCCTTCCACCAAAAAGGTAAAGTAATTTGTTTTGGCAGGAATGGATACATATTCTAGCACATTGGCAGGCATAGATACATATTTCAGAAATGGGTTTGTGGTCTATGCCTACCGGGCCTCAACCATCAGCACTGTCCAAGGGCTTCCAGAGAATTTGCACAACAATGTTTGCACAACAGTGTTTGATACCACCATTTCAAACAAGGAGCCATGGGTGGCGCCTGTGGCTCAAGGAATAGGGCGCCAGTCCCATATGCCGGAGGTGGCAGGTTCAAACCTGGCCCCGGCCAAAAAAAACCAACACCTCAAACAAGGGGCCACTTTTCAGCAAAACAGGCATAAAGTAGGCACCTGACTATATGATAGTATCCACTTGTTTCATTACACCATACCACTCAGCCTGATACGGTGATGGAAATGATCTCGTGAACACACAGCAGCTTGGAAGTGACACCTAGAGAGGACAGGTGCTATCTTTCAGCACGCAGTATACACTTTAAACCAACCACCTGATATGGCGCTCTGTTCCAACAAGTAGGCCATATGAGTGCAGAACCAAGGCAGGTGTGGGGTGGGGTAAGACCAGACTGACCCTGCTTGCCATAAGTCCCAGTTACCCACTTGGGAAATGTTTGCTTTCTGCCTCTACAACTCTAGGCTTGGCAGATTTAGAGGTTCTGGTTTCTAATGAAGAAATGTGTCCAGCAAGGTAAAGGGTTATGGCTATTGCCTAGGAATTGTGGGCTTCTTGTTTGACGGGGCCGGCAGAGAGGAAGCGGTATGACCATTGTGGCTACAGCGTTGATCCTGATTGTCAGGAGTGGATAAACCAGCTGTCACACTAGGAGACATAGGGGAATATGCTTACCATCTGGCTGGTTCCCTCAGGCACCTTTTAGCACTCCCCTGCCTATTTTGGCGATGAAAAAACAAGTGCAGCAGCCATGACTTGAGGAGCACCGGGATCCCACGGCTCAGACCTGTCAGGGTCACACGATCAGGTAAGCCACAAAGTGAGCAGAGATGCTGGCTCAAAGTCGCAGCCTTGAGATCAGCTGCAGTGAGCTGTTACTCTCCTCCCCATTTTTCTTCTTCTAAGCTTCCACAATGAAGGGAGATTCATAAGTATGCTGGAGTTGCTATTTCCAGAACTTTCATGAAGTAGTTCCAAATAGCACAAGAGGTGGGCTGTGGTGGATCCTGTGATTGTGCCACCTGGGTTGCCTCTCAGGGATGAAGGATTTATTTCTACACAGCCACTCAAAATGGTCATAACCCTCAGCTCTAAGCCCTTTACTGGAATTTCCTTA
This sequence comes from Perodicticus potto, assembly GCA_963574655.1. NCBI lineage: Eukaryota > Metazoa > Chordata > Mammalia > Primates > Lorisidae > Perodicticus > Perodicticus potto. The sequence goes on from CAUYRH010123592.1 coordinate 9,639, forward strand.
AATGAAACAAACCCTCTCATCTCATTTTGGGACAACTCTGAAGGGTCCCAGCTTCAGAACTCCCATGGGGACCAATGAAGCCTCTATTAGACAGCTTCACAGATCAGCTCTGCTTTTTCTCCTCTCCTTTCATCCATGTTTTTTCCAAGAGCATTTTTGAATACATTTCTTACAAATTAATCTCTGTCTCGGTACCTGATTCCTGGAGACTAATGTCATCCATGTCGGGGGAAGAAGGGCTTTGGACTACCTATCCAAAAGGATAATCCTGCATGATACAGAGGAAGCAAGGGTTCTATCACAAGCAGCAATATATATATAAAAACACTGACAACCTAAAATTATCCAATAGGCAGAATATAAATTAAACAGAATTTGTTCAAGCACAGGGGAGTTCAAGGATGGGCTTCCTGGGAAGCACAGATACCAAAGAATGGAAGTCAGTGCTCCAAAAACTCTGTAATCACCTATATAAATAAAGCTTAGGGATTTTCAGTAGAATTTCAATTTATTTATGCAAGGCTAAATACATAGTTACAAAGATCTGATTAGTTAATTTTTTTTTCTTTCAGAAGAGGTACATTTAACATTCCACAGTGAAGATATTAACTGTCATGGGGTCTTGTGTAGCATTTGGTCTGAGTTAAATACAGGACAATAAAACAGGTAATCTATAACAAACATCAGTGATTAGAAGGGGAGAGATCTGATCCCAGGTCTTCCTTGTTGTGTACAGAACATGAACAATAAGGAAGAGTTAAGCAATAATCTAAAAAGCAAAATTTCAAACATGAAGTGGGCAAGAGATTCGAACAGAAACTTCTTTGAGGATGACAGACGATGGCCAACAAACACATGAAAAAATGCTCATCTTCTTTAATCATCAGAGAAATGCAAATCAAAACCATCTAAGATATCACCTAACCCCAGCAAGATTAGCCCATATCACAAAATCCCAAAACACCAGATAATGGTGTGCATGTGGAGAGAAGGGAACACTTCTACACTGCTGGTGGGATTGCAAACTAATACAGCCTTTTTGGAGAGGAATCCAAGTATGAGAATCCTCAAAGATCTGAAAGCCAGCCTTCCATTTGACCCTGCAATTCCATTACGAGGTATCTACCCAGAAGAACAAAAATCATTTTACCGTAAAGACATTTGCACTAGGATGTTTACTGTGGCTCAATTCATAATAGCCAAGTTGTGGAAGCAACCTAAGTGCCCATCAACCCATGAATGGATCAACAAACTGTGGTACATGTATACTATTGAATATTATTTGGCCATTAAAAAAGATGGAGACTTTCATCTTCTACATTTACCTAGATTGGGTTGTAATACATTCTTCTTAGTAAAGTATCTCAAGAATGGAAAGATAAATATCCAGTGTCCTCCATACTAATATGAAATCAATATGTAAACAATTACATGTTCATAAGAACAATAAGACTAATATAGTCCCGTTTGGGGGTAGAGGGAAGCAGGAAGGAGGAGAGGAGAGGATGGCAGAGGGAGAGACAGCGGGCACGAGGCGGGCTATCACCTAATGTGCAGATGGTGAGGGTGGATAACACGCCCCCAGGGGAGGGGCTATTCTACAAATGGACCTTTCCCCTGGAAGTAAGAACAATGTAACCTGAATATCATACCCTCATATTAATTTGAATAAAGTTTAAAAACTTAAAAAACAAACAACAATGACAACAAAATTGCAAACATGCTACCTAACTCGGTCCCTGGAGCTGAACTTTCCCCTTGATATAATAAATTTAGAGGGTCCTAAAATTTTATTTTTGTAATATTTATTTCTTTTACAACACTATGTAAAAGAGGATTGGGCAAATGAGAAAGGACAAAGTGATCCAGAAAGATATATTAAGGAAGTGGGATATGAGCTAAGGTGTGGGAGAACAGGACCCCAGGGTCACTAGTGTCCTCCATTAGGAAAGACAGAGATTCAGAGCAGTAACAGTTAAGGAGAAGTAAGGCTACTTGAAATCCCTGACAGGGAAATGGGAAAGGAGAAATTACATTTCACAGCTGTGTGCCAAGCTCTTTAATGTATGACAATTTTCTTACTTTTCCCTCTGCCAAAATTTTAATCCTTAAAGATTATAGATTCAAGCCTAGAGGTATAATAGAGAAGTAGCTGTCCAGAGGAAAACCTTTTTCCTCTGCCCTCTTGGGTTCAGTGACTAGGGTCTGTAAAAGTAGACTGAGAAAGACTAGGTAACAAGAGAAAAGGGTTTATTTGTATCCACAAGGAAACCAACCAAAGAAGTAGCTGGCTCATTAAATGGTTGAACGATTATATATATAATTCAGCCCAGGAACTGGAGAAGGGAGAAAACTGGGAGAAAAACAAGTAGGTTTCTTTAGGGAACACAATGGATTTCTTTAGAGAACAAAGGGGAGATGAGAAAGTTTGTGGTACTGTTCACCTATACCAGTGTGTGTGGGCTCTCCATCTTCTCAGGACCATAAAACTCTCCCAGAGAGGGTACTTATGGTGGGTTTACTCTGGGCTTCCAATCTAGAAGTAGAAGCCTCCCCAAAGAGGAAATTTGTGACAGTCCTCATTTCTCTGAACTTTTTGCTTTTAGTCAGACCAATGGAAGCTCCAAGGTTTTCTGCATCTATTAAATCTGAAATGTCAGCTTAGTTCTTGTTTGTTTGTTTGTTTATTTGTTTGTTTAGAGACAGGGTTTCGTTTTGTCACCCTCGGTAGAGTGCCGTGGTGTCACAGCTCACAGCAACCTCCAGCTCTTGGACTCAGGTGATTCTCTTGCCTCAGCCTCCCGAGTAGCTGGGACTACAGGTGCCCACCACAACACCTGGCTACTTTTTTGTTGCAGTTTGGCTGGGGCTGGGTTTGAACTTGCCACCCTGGGTATATGGGGTTGGCACCCTACTCACTGAGCCACAGGCACCACCCTATCTCTTGCCTTTAATAAAGAATTGAGCCCAAGTGCCCATCAACCTACGAATGGATTAATAAATTGTGGTATATATATGTACACCATGGAATATTATGCAGCCTTAAAGAAAGATGGAGACTTTACCTCTTTCATGTTTACATGGATGGATCTGGAACTCATTCTTCTTAGCAAAATATCTCAAGAATGGAATAAAAAGTATCCAGTGTACTCCGCCCCACTATAAAACTAATTTATAGCTTTCATATGAAGGCTATAACCAATTACAGCCCAAGAATATGGGGAAAGGGGCAAGGGAGGGGAGGGCAGATGGGAGGATGGGTGGAGGGAGGGTAATTGGTGGGATCACATCTATGGTGGATCTTAGAATGGTACAGGTTAAACTTACTAAATGAGGAATATAAATGTCTGAACACAATAACTAAGAAAATGCCATGAAGGCTATGTTAACCCATTTGATGAAAACATCTCAGATTGTATATGAAACCAGCACATTGTACCCCATGATTGCATTAATATTCACAGCTATGATTTAATTAAAAAAAAAAATAAATAAAAATAAAAGAAAAAGAATTGTCTGTTGAGTGAACCTCTGCTAACTGATGTGGTTATGGAGTTAAAATAATCCTGTATATAAAGCTAAACATTTGTGCCTACATATTAATCTGAAATAAAAAATAAAATAAATGTACTAAATGAAAACAAATTCTGTATATCAAAAATATAGAAAAATTATGTATGATTGTGAATTCTTCCTAATGCTGTGCAAAGTGGTGATTCTGTGAAGTGTGTATTTTGGGAGTGTGCCCCCACCCTGGGGCACATGCTAAGAATTATGTCCATACCACATCACTGCTTAATGCAAATGTTTCTTGAAATTTGATGTGAAAGAACTACAATGACTGTGGTTTGGGTCATTTCATGGACATTAATGAAAGAGTGGGGTTAATGGCCCTCAATATTTTCACTTTTTAACATTATTTATTCCAGAAAAGTGGTCTGAAGTGAAATCATTATTGCTTTAATTTCTGAATTTTTGTAGACTCCTGTTTTCAGAAGAAAATAGTATGTTTTGGAACCAAGAAGGCTTATATTTTTTATTGAGCACCTTAAATAGTCATTTTGTCTTCCCATTGTGATGGAAGAGAGGGTCTTTGTAGAATGGCATATTCTATTTAGTTTTGTTCTGGGCATTCTCTTTCTTGTGCCATTTGTACGGAGTGACGGGATTTTTGTTTGTTTGTTATGTGCTGGAGACGCTTGGTGATTTTTCTACATGTTACCACATTGAAATGCTTAATTTGACCAACCATATTGCTTGTCAGAACTGTTGTAATTATTTTATTGTTGTGTACATGAAAATAGCAGCTTTAAATTTCTCATCTGTCAGGTTTCCTTGGGAATGGGCATGTAACAATGCTGACTTTGCAACTTGATTCAGGTCCTCCTGAGTTGCTAAGGGTATTCTTTGAAATCTTGTTGCAAAAGTCTTCCCACACTGGCAAATATAAAACAAGGTGTATTTTTTCTTTGTAAATTATAATTCACATTAATTGCCTGAAGTATAAAGAAATATAAAGAGAAAGCAACATTTGGAAATAATATCCAATTATTTACAATTAGGGAGCTATCCTAGGAACTCACTTACTTTTGTAGTCATCCTTGCTCTGGTCATAAGAACGCTAATGTTACTAGTTATCATAGTAATTAACGTTACTAGTTATCATCCTCAGCTATCTAGTAGTAACTATTGTTACTAGTTATCACCCTCAGGCATTAGGCATGCTGCAAATTCTAACATCCCAGGGATAATACGGACTCCACAAGAGTGCACAGTCCCTAGCAAGACTGCTGTCACTTGCATGTAGTCACAAATTTGGGAGTCCCCTGGCTTCCCACATGCTCCTAATTAGCTACAAATTCAGAGGTTTCCGCAACTTCCAAATATTTGATACTTTACTAGAATGACTCACAGAACTGAGGAAAGTGCTCTGTCAACAATTGCAGTTTCATAACAAATGACACAAATAAGGGCAAGTGCAACGAAGACACAGGATGAAGTGTCCCCCAGCCAAGCTGTTGCAGTGAACCCTGGCATCCAGAGTCTTTATTGATGTTTCATTGCGTAGGCACCACTGACTGCACCAGTGGTCTCAAGATTGAACTTAACTTCCAGCTTTCTTTCTATTTTTGTTCTCAACCCATAGTCTGTCCTCAATCTCCAATCCACACTAAAAATTTAGAAATAAGAAAAAAATGGAAACAACTATACACGTATGTAGAATGTCTTAATGGAAAATGTTCCCCAACTTTAAAATTACTGATTGATTTAGGATTAATTTTTCTCATCGATTCTACTTGACCTCTCCACTACTAGGATATCTTTGTGAAAAGCCTTTGTTCTTATTAATTTGTTATGTTCTGGTGTTTCTGGGAATGTTATATTTATCATATTGGGAAGTAGAAAAATGGTTAAGGTAAGAGCATTTCACTAAATTAGTGGAAATCATTGCTTTATAAAAATTAGTGGGATCATTGAATGTTAATAATCCCTCCTTCTGCATGGGTAGCATGAGTAATTATGCCATTAAAGTACCCAGGCTCAATCTAATGAGATCAGTGTTCTATAGGGTTGATAGAAAAAGACAATATGTTAAAAAAAAGTGTTTGCCAGGCTCCAGAGGGGAGTCCAACTGAGAAACATTTATATGAAACATACAAAAACATGAAAAATTCTTGGTGATGAACAATGTGAAAAATAAGGCTATGCTTAGTTGCATTTTGTCAAATTAATCTCTTCCTTACTATTAGATTTTGGAACTTCCTAACTCTCTTAAGATTTTTTTTAAAAAGTACAATAACAATTATTATCTTTTTTTGCATGTTATCCAGTTTGGAATTAATAACAGGAATTGTTTTGTTTTATTTACTGTCTCTGTACAAATTATCTCAATACACTTTATTGTCTAAAATATTGTGGAGATAATACTTCGTAAAACAGAAAACTGCAGAATACAAATCAGTGTGGAAAAACATACTCACAGGCCTTGAATCATTTAATATGTGTGTTTCATTGTTTCAGAAAGAAATAAAACAAGGCAAGTGAAAATTGTCAGTTTTTGTGATATTGACCTGTTGACACAAAATAGTTGAGTGACTTGGAAAAGGAAGAACATTACAACCCTGAACCCAGCAGAAGAAAAGAAATAACCAAAATCAGGGCAGAATTAAATGAAATTGAAAATAAAAGAATTATACAACAGATCAATAAGTCAAAAAGTTGTTTCTTTGAAAAGGTCAATAAAATAGATAAACCTTTGGCTAACC
>CAUYRH010123593.1:0-18955 GCA_963574655.1 Perodicticus potto
ACAACAACGACGGCTGCAACCAAAAAAAGGCCGGGCATTGTGGCGGGCGCCTGTAGTCCCAGCTACTTGGGAGGCGGAGGCAGGAGACTCGCTTGAGCCCAGGAATTGGAGGTTGCTGTGAGCTGTGATTCTACAGCACTCTATCCAGGGTGACGGCTTGTGGCTCTGTCTCAAAAAAAAAAAAAAAAAAGACAACCTTTTTTTTTTCTTTTTTGAGGTGGTATCTTGCTCTGTCACCCAAGCTGGAGCAAAGTGGTAAGAATTGCTTTGAGCCCAAGAGTTTGAGGTTGCTGTAAGCTATGACACCATGGCACTCTACCAAGGTTGGCAAAGCCAGACTCTCTCAATATATATATATATATATATTTAGTATCTGGGCATGGTGGCTCAGGCCTGTAATCCTAGCACTCTGGGAGGCTGAGGCAGGAGGATCCCTTGAGCTCAGGAGTTCAAGACCAGACCATGCAAGAGTAAGATCCCATCTCCACTAAAAATAGAAAAATTAGTCATGCATTGTGGCAAGTGCCTGTAGTCCCAGCTACTCCAGAGATTGAGGCAGGAGAATTGCTTGGGCCTGTGAGTGTGAGGTTGCTGTCAGCTAGGCTGATGCCATGGCACTCCAGCCTGGGCAACAGAATGAGACTCCGTCTCATAAAAAAAAAAGAAAAAATAATTTTTTTTTTTTTTGTAGAGACAGAGTCTCACTCTATTGCCCTCGGTAGAGTGCCGTGGAGTCACAGCTCACAGCAACCTCCAGCTCTTGGGCTTAGGTGATTCTCTTGCCTCAGCCTCTGAGTAGCTGGGACTACAGGCGCCTGCCAAACACCCGGCTATTTTTTGATGCAGTTTGGCCAGGGCCAGGGTTGAACCCGCCACCCTTGGTATATGGGGCTGGCGCCCTACTCACTGAGCCACAGGCGCCGCCCCAGAAAATTTTTTTTTTTTGTGGAGACAGAGTCTCACTTTGTTTCCCTCGGTAGAGTGCTGTGGTGTCACACAGCTCACGGCAACCTCCAACTCTTGGGCTTAGGCGATTCTCTTGCCTCAGCCTCCCAAGCAGCAGGGACTACAGGTGCCCGCCACAATGCCCGGCTATTTTTCTGTTTTGCAGTTCAGCCGAGGCCGGCTTTGAACTCGTCACCTTCGATATATGGGGCTGGCACCCTACTAGATCAGCCACAGGCTCTGCCCAGAAAAAATTTTTTTTTTTTTTTTTTTTTTGAGACAGAGCCTCAAGCTGTCACCCTGGATAGAGTGCTGTGGCATCATAGCTCACAGCAACCTCCAATTCCTGGGCTCAAGCGATTCTCCTGCCTCCGCCTCCCAAGTAGCTGGGACTACAGGCACCCACGACAATGCCCGGCCATTTTTTGGTTGTAGCCGCCATTGTTGTTTGGCGGGCCCGGGCTGGCTTCAAACCCGCCAGCTCAGGTGTACATGGCTGGCACCCTAGCCCGTTGAGCCACAGGCGCCGAGCTAGAAAGAGATAGGGTCTTGCTATGTTGCCCAGGCTGGTCTTGAACTCCTGGCCTCAAGCAGTCCTCCCACTTCAGCCTACCAAAATGCTTGGATTACAGGCATGACCACCATGCCCCACCATGACAACCTTTCTTTTAGGAGAAATAATAATATGTAGGTTGATGGGACTAATGTAGAATAGAGGGGTAACTGATGACATGGGAAAAGAGGAGAATTGCTGGAAGATGTCCCTGAGAAGATGATGTAGGGATTAACCTGAGCTAGGAGAGGGGACAGTTCATCCCTAAGCAACAGGAGGGAGAGTAGAGTGAAACTCCACAGGAGAAAGAAGGTAAATAGATGATGTGGAAGCTTTTGGAAGACGTCTTCTGATTGTGTTCTTTCAATAAAGGAAGCAAAGTCAGTATCTTTTTTGTTTGTTTGTTTTAAGACTGAGTCTCACTTTTGTCGCCTCCAGTAGAGAGCTATGGCGTCACAGCTCACAGCAACCTCCAACTCTTGGGCTTAAGCGATTCTCTTGCCTCAGCCTCCAGAGTAGCTGGGACTATAGGCACCCGCCACAATGCCCGGCTTTTTTGTTGCAGTTGTCACTGCTGTTTTAGCTGGCTAGGGCTGGGTTTGAACTCGCCACCCTCGGTATATGGGGCCCGCGCCCTACCGATTGAGCCACAAGCACGACCGCAAAGTCAGTGCCTTATACGTAAGGATAATAGGGTTGGAGAGTGGACTGGCGTCACCTGAGTGGGCATGAATTTGCTCAGCGCGGGTGGGGTGGGCATGAATTTGCTCAGCGGGGCAGGGTTAAGGCGTAGGACGGGGGTTTCGTTCCTAAGTGGCCAGACCTGGGACAGGGCGTAACTTTGAGTAGTGTTCTGGGGGTGGGAGGGGCCAGAATTGGGGGCGGGGCCTCACCGGGCAAGCCTCAGAGGAAGTGGGCAGAACCAGGCCTGCGGGAAGCTAGGAGATACCCACACCTTGCTCACCTGCAGGGGATCAGCTGCTGAGCGCCCGAGTATTCTTTGAGAACTTCAAGTACGAGGACGCACTGCGCCTGCTACAATGCGCCGAGCCTTACAAGGTCTCCTTCTGCCTGAAGCGCACTGTGCCCACCGGGGACCTGGCGCTGCGGCCCGGTACCGTGGCCGGCTACGAGATCAAGGGCCCACGGGCCAAGGTGGCCAAGCTGGTACGCGTGCTTAGTCCGGCCCTGGCCCTGGAATGCCCCAGCGATCCCGTCTCTGCGCCATGAATCCCACTCCCTGTCACCGTGGGCCGGCCTTTGCCCTCTGTCATTGTCACTAACCCCACGCTAATCCCACCTTTTGCCCCTTGTTCTCTGCCCCTAAACTCCTCCATGGGGAGGAGAGGGAAAGGGAGGGTGACCCACCCAGCCTGGGTGCTGCTCATTTACTGCTGAGTGACCTTGAACAAGTTTCTTTACCTCCCTGGGCCTCATTTTCCCCGGTCTCTAGAACGAGGGTGTTAGGGAAAATCATGGATGAGAACCTAGAAGTCTTGGGTCCCAGTTCCTACAGTCCTGTTGACTCATTGCAAGATTCTAAATGAATGTCTGCTTTCCCCAACATTAATAGTGAAATGACAGGAAGTGGTGATAGTATTTTAGGGATAAGATACTCCATCCAACACATCCCCAGTCTGGTACAATACCAGTGTATTGGTACAATTCCTGTCCACTCCTGGCCTCCCACTGTCCCACCGCCTCCTGCCTCTCTCCTCTCTCCCCAGAACATCCAGAGTCTGTCCCCTGTGAAGAAGAAGAAGATGGTGGTGGTGCCTGGGGCCCTGGGGGCCCCTGCTGACCTGGCCCCTGTTGACGTCGAGTTCTCCTTTCCCAAGTTCTCCCGTCTACGTCGGGGCCTCAAAGCTGAGGCTGCCAAGGGTCCTGTCCCAGCCGCCCCTGCCCGCCGGCGCTTGCAGCTGCCTCGGCTGCGTGTAAGAGAAGTGGCTGAAGAGGCCCAGGTAGCCCGGCTGGCTGCCGCTGCTCCTCCTCCCAGAAAGGCCAAGGTGGAGGCCGAGGTGGCAGCAGGAGCCCGTTTCACAGCCCCCCAGGTGGAGCTGGTTGGGCCCCGGCTGCCAGGTGCTGAGGTGGGTGTCCCCCAGGTCTCAGCTCCTAAGGTGGCCCCGTCAGCAGAGGCAGTGAGTGGCTTTGCCCTCCACCTGCCAACCCTTGGGCTGGGAGCAGCTGCCCCTGCTGTGGAGCCTCCAGCTGTAGGGATCCAGGTGCCCCAGGTGGAGCTGCCCACCTTGCCCTCACTGCCCACTCTGCCCACACTTCCCTGCCTGGAGACCCGGGAAGGGGCTGTGTCAGTGACAGTGCCCACCCTGGATGTGGCAGCACCTGCTGTGGGGGTGGACCTGGCCTTGCCGGGCGCAGAGGTGGAGGCCAGAAGAGAGGCACCTGAAGTGGCCCTGAAGATGCCTCGCCTCAGTTTTCCCCGCTTTGGAGCTCGAGCAAAGGAAGTTGCTGAAACCAAGGTGGCCAAGCGCAGCCCTGAGGCCAGGGTGAAAGGTCCCAAACTTCGAATGCCAACCTTTGGGCTTTCTCTACTGGAGCCCCGGCCCGCTGCCCCGGAGGCTGTTGTTGAGAGCAAGCTGAAGCTGCCCACCATCAAGATGCCTTCATTTGGCGTTGGGCCTGAGGTCAAGGTACCCAAGGGGCCTGAAGTGAAGCTCCCCAAGGCCCCTGATATCAAGCTCCCCAAAGTACCCGAGGCAGCCCTCCCAGACATTCGACTCCCAGAGGTGCAGCTCCCAAAAGTGTCAGAGATGAAGCTCCCGAAGGTGCCAGAGATGGCTGTGCCAGAGGTGCAGCTTCCGGACGTGCAGCTGCCGAAAGTCCCAGAGATGAAAGCCCCAGAGATCAAGCTCCCTGAGATGAAACTCCCAAAGGTGCCAGAGATGGCTGTGCCGGAGGTGCACCTCCCAGAAGTGCAGCTCCCGAAAGTTCCAGAAATGAAGCTCTCTGAGATGAAACTCCCGAAGGTGCCTGAGATGGCCGTGCCCGACGTGCACCTCCCAGAAGTGCAGCTCCCGAAAGTTTCCGAGATGAAACTCCCAAAGATGCCTGAGATGGCTGTGCCAGAGGTTCAACTCCCTGAGGTGCAGCTGCCGAAGGTCTCCGAGATGAAACTCCCCAAGGTGCCTGAGATGGTTGTGCCCGGCGTGCCTCTCCCAGAGGTGCAGCTGCCAAAGGTGTCAGAGATAAAAGTCCCTGAGGTGAAGCTTCCTGAGATGAAGCTCCCGGAGATAAAACTCCCCAAGGTGCCTGAGGTGGCCGTGCCTGATGTGCACCTCCCAGAGGTGCAGCTGCCGAAGGTGTCAGAGATTCGGCTGCCGGAAATGCAAGTGCCCAAGGTCCCAGATGTGCATCTTCCAAAGCCGCCAGAGGTGAAGCTGTCCAAGGCTCCAGAGGTGCAGCTAAAAGCTGCCCGGGCAGAGCAGGCAGAGGGGATGGAATTTGGCTTCAAGATGCCTAAGATGACCATGCCCAAGCTAGGGAGGGACGCATCCCCATCACGAGCCAAGCCAGGAGAGGCAGATGCTGAGGTCTCAGGGAAGCTAGTAACACTTCCCTGTCTGCAGCCCGAAGTGGGGGCCGAGGCCCGTGTGGGTGTCCCCTCTCTCACACTGCCCTCAGTGGAGCTAGATCTGCCAGGGGCCCTCGGTCTGGAGAGGCAGGTGCAAGCCGCTGAAGTGAGCAAGGTGGAGCGGGCAGAGGGCCCAGGGGTGGCAGCAGGGGTTGGGGAACTGGGCTTTCGAGTGCCCTCTGTTGAGATCGTTACTCCACAGCTGCCCACTGTGGAAACTGAGGAAGGGCGGTTAGAGATGATGGAGAGGAAAGTCAAACCCCCCTCCAAGTTCTCCCTGCCCAAGTTTGGACTCTCAGGGCCAAAGGTGGCCAAGGCAGAGGCTGAGGGGGCCGGGCGAGCCTCCAAACTGAAGGTGTCCAAGTTCACCATCTCGCTCCCCAAGTCTCGGGTGGTGACGGAGGCTGAGGCCAAAAGAGTGGAGGAGTCAGGCCTACTGCCTGCCCTCGATCTGTCCATCCCGCAGCTTGGCCTGGACACCCATCTGCCCTCAGGCAAGATGGAGGTGGCAGGGGCCGATGTCAAGCTCAAGGGGCCTAGATTTGCTCTGCCCAAGTTTGGGGTCAGAGGCCGGGACACTGAGGTGGGAGAGTTAGTGCTGGGGGCAGCTGAGTTGGAGGGCAAGGGCTGGGCCTGGGATGGGAAGGTAAAGATGCCCAAGCTGAAGATGCCCTCCTTTGGGCTGGCTCGGGGGAAGGAAGCAGAAGTCCAGAGTGGGCGCACCAGCCCAGGGGAAAAGCCCGAGCCCACCACTGCCCAGCTTAAGATCCCTGAGGTGGAGCTGGTCACACTGGGGGCCCAGGAGGAAGTGGGGGCAGACCGAGCAGCAGCTGTTAGTGGAATACGACTGTCAGGCCTGCAGGTGTCCACAACCAGGCAAGTGGTCACTGAGGGCCCTGAGGGGGCACTGAGGGTGCCTCCACTAGGCATCTCCCTGCCCCAGGTGGAGCTGACTGGCTTTGGGGAGGCGGGTGCTCTGGGGAAGCAGGCTGAGAGTACGACCCCTTCTGCAGAAGGCACCGCAGGCTATAGGGTCCCGGTTCCTCAGGTGACCCTCTCTCTGCCTGGAGCCCAGGCAGCGGGTGGAGAGCTGTTGGTAGGTGAGGGCGTCTTTAAGATGCCCACCGTGACAGTGCCCCAGCTTGAGCTGGATGTGGGGCTGAGCCGGGAGGCACAGGTGGGTGAGGTGTCCACAGGTGAAGGCGGGCTGAGATTAAAGTTGCCCACGCTGGGGGCCGGAGCTGTGGCTGGGGGCGAGGGGGTCGGGGACCAGTCCCCAGGAGCTGAGCATACCTTCCACCTCTTGTTGCCTGATGTGGAGCTCTCACCACCTGCCATGGGCAGCCATGCCAGGTACCAGGTGGGGGAGGGGGAGGGGGATGCCGGGCACAAGCTCAAGGTGCGGCTGCCCCGGTTTGGCCTGGTGCGGGCCAAGGAGGGGGTTGAGGAAGGTGAGAAGGCCAAGAGCCCCAAACTCAGGCTACCCCGCGTGGGCTTCAGCCAAGATGAGACAGTCACTGGCGAGGGCTCCCCCAGCCCTGAGGAGGAGGAGGAAGAGGGCAGTGGGGAAGGGGCCTGGGGTCGCCGCGGCCGGGGACGGGTCCACTTGCCACGTGTGGGCCTGGCAGCCCCTTCTAAAGCCTCTAAGGGGCAGGAGGGGGAGGCAACACCCAAGTCCCCTGTGGGGGAGAAATCACCCAAGTTCCGTTTCCCCAGGGTGTCCCTAAGCCCCAAGGCCCGGGGTGGGAGTGGGGACCAGGAAGAGGGTGGTTTCAGGGTCCGGCTGCCTAGCGTGGGGTTTTCGGAGACAGGGGCCCCAGGCCCCACTAGGATGGAAGGGGCTCAGGCTGCTGCTGTGTGAAGGCCCTGGGCAGGTGGAGACCCCCTTCCTGTTTTCCCGCCACCCTCACCCCTACCCCCATTTTTTGTGTGAGATAACCAGCACTAACCCCAGAGGGCTGGGAGGCGGGTTCCTGAGCAGCGAAGGGGTGGGGTGGGGGGTGCTGTGCCGGTCCCACAGGAGTGCCTGTGTCACACCAAGGCATGTGAATAAAATAATCCAGAGGTAGCCATGCGTCGGGTCTCCTCTTTTGGGGGGAGCGGGGGGTGCAGAGAAAGGAGTCCCCAAAGAGGATGTTCCAGGGGTCACTTGAGCCTGGTCTGCGGGGAACTTCCGGTGAGAGGGCAGAAACAGATCATCCCTAGTCCAAGAAGAGTTTGGGGTCCTGGGGTAGGCCTCTGTGGGAGGAGGGGCCTGCCTTACAACTTCAGAACTCTCAGGAGCCATGGAGGAGGACTCTGGGAAGATCCCCAACTCTGCCCAAGCATGGGGGTGGGTGGGGTGGTACCCCTCTGCTGGGGATCCTACTCCCATCAGGACAATTGCTACCCCCCCAGGAGGGACACCTCTTACATCTCGGCCTTCCCTTTCCTGTCCATCAGGTTTGACAGCCCTGTTGGCCCTGGCCCCACCCACAAGGCCCCTCCTGTTCTCTTCTGGATTGTGGGTTCAAAGTCTTCATGCCAAACACTTGGCTGCCTCTTAGGACTATGTCCCAGGGTCCTTAACACCTCAGCTCTGGTCTCAGCTCCCAGGCACCATGGGACAGCTATCCCCTGTCCTAGCCCCACTTAGGATCTAAGCCGCTAGGCTGCCACCGGGCCTCTGGACTCTTCCATGTCTCCTGATGACACCCTTCACTGGACTAAGAAGCTTTGCTGTCCAGTTTTAAGTCTCCCCCAATGGCCCTCCACTCTCTTCATATCTCTCCTGCCCTGTCTCAGAGGTTGAGGGCCCCTGCATGTCCCCTTACCCACTAGAGCACCCTCTTCCTTCGAGCTGTCCCCCTCGGGTCACTGCTTTATCATTCCTACCAACCATAGCAGGAGTTATACGCATTCACAGTCCTTGCCCCCTGCCCAGCCTCCCAGCATTTGGGGTTTTCCTCCCACCTCCCTTGTCCTATCAGTGGTGGCTGACCACACCTGTGGGTTTTCTCTGTCTCCTTGACCTGACTTCTCAGGGCCCTTTCATCCTCTTCTCTCTCTTCTCCATACTTCTTTCTCCTGGTTTTCCTTGGGCCCTCAGGGTTCCTCACCCATCCCCACAGCCTGCCAGGGCTGTGTCACCCTTCACTGTGGTTTCCACACCTCATCTCTGTACTGACAACTCCCAGACTCTATCTTGCGTCCCCAGTGGCATCTGCACGCCTCCACTGGACGTTTCCAGGCACTAGATGCTGTGTGGGTGGCGGCTTAGTGTTTACCACTAGAGCCTCACTGCTCAGCATCAAAGCCTGTCTCTGGCACATAGCTGGGTGACCTTGGGTACTTTTAAAACTTTGTGCCTTGATTTTCTCTTCCATAACATTCCTACTTTGTATTTTATAAAGACCAGATAAGATTTCTGGAGCACTTAATACGTGTTTAAATGTTTTGATGTTAAATTTCATAATCTGACCTCAGCATCTCTTCCCCCAAACTTTTCCTTGTTTATGTCCCCTTCTCAGGGACTGTGCCCTCATGCCAGATCCCTGGCCTGGTCCTGGACAGCTTCCCCCAGCTGATCCATGCCTTAGCCTGTCCTCTTGGCCTTCTGAGGGTCTCATCCCCCAACCTCCCCCACCTGGGCCATGCCCTAGACTCCTACCCAAGCTGGGAGCACCACTCTTATCCCCCAATCCATCTTTTGCCACTAGTAGCTTTCTGACTCTGCCCTCCCTTACTCAGAGCTCCTAGTGCCCTCAGGCTAAAAAGTCCAAACTCCTTAGCTTGGCATTCAGGGCCTTTTACAACATGGCCCATGGCAGCCACAGTCTGGGACAGACGTTTTCCGAACACAGATATGCACACACGTACACCACATCCCACTAGCTCGAAAAACCTGCGTTTCCTGACCTCTGTCTGTAGGTTTGTCTGCATTCCTCTACGCTCAGGGTCCTGGCTGTCAACCTTTCACCTGTCTGGCCTTTCCAGGGTTCCACCACTGGGTGGGGGAGGGGCCTAGCCTGGTACCCCACCCCCATTCCAGCCAGGGGCTCAGGTCTCCAACAACAGAACCAAAGCCACTCAGCAACACTGGAACCCATTTGGGGGGCCTGGGGCCCCTTGTCCCAAGCCAGGAGGGCTTTGGGGGAGGGGTGCAGCCCCTAGCAGACTCACAGTGTGGCCAAAGGGGCGGGGGGTGCCAGGGAGGTGGGGTCCAGCCTGGTCGGAGAAGGCACAAGTGCAGTTCTCTTTCCCCCATTGGGGGGTCTGCGGGGCCAGAGGCGGCGGCGAGGCAGAAGGCCTAGACGGCGGCAGAGCCTGCGGTGCGGGGGTCTCTGCAGGTTGGTGTGTGGCAGCAGGGGCACCATGGCTACCATCCAATCGGAGACTGACTGTTACGACATCATTGAGGTGCTGGGCAAGGGCACATTTGGGGAGGTCGCCAAGGGGTGGCGGCGAAGCACGGGAGAGATGGTGGCCATCAAGATCCTCAAGAATGACGCCTACCGCAACCGCATCATCAAGAATGAGCTGAAGCTGCTGCGTTGCATGCGGGGCCTGGATCCGGAGGAGGCCCACATCATCCGCTTCCTTGAGTTCTTCCACGACGCCCTCAAGTTCTACCTGGTCTTCGAGCTGTTGGAGCAAAACCTTTTTGAGTTCCAGAAGGAGAACAACTTCGCGCCCCTTCCTGCCCGTCACATCCGCACGGTCACCCTCCAGGTGCTCAGAGCTCTGGCCCGCCTCAAGGAGCTGGCCATCATCCACGCAGATCTGAAGCCTGAGAACATCATGCTGGTGGACCAGACCCGCTGCCCCTTCCGAGTCAAGGTGAGTGGGGCTACCCAGGGGAAAGCTGCTCCCAGCTCTGGGCACTTTTCTGACACTGAGATCTCTCTTGCTCACCTCCCAGCTCTGAGATCTTACCTATCCTGTCTGTGAGGTCTCTGCCCTGCTCCTGGCCCCCAATTCCTCCCCATCACATCACCCCAATTTTGAAGTCATCTTCACCCCTGGCCTGAGGTTGCTCTGGCCTGGTCCTATCCTGTGGGGCAGACAGGTAGGGGGAGAGACAGAGTCACCAAGATAAATGAGTCAAATACAGTATGTGAGTGAGAAGGAGGAAAGATAAAGCACGGGGGAGACACTGAGATACGGGCAAGCAAGGAAGAGGCATTTGCAAAGGAAGAACAGGGATCTAAAGCCAATTCATTCATTTATTCATTTTACTTTTGGAGACAGAGTCTCACTCTGTAGCCCTGGCTAGAGTGCTATGGCATCATCATAGCTCACAGCAACCTAAAACTCTTGAGCTCAAGAGATCCTCCTGCCTCAGCCTCCTGAGTAACTGGGACATCAAGCACCTGCCACAATGCCTGACTAGCTTTTCTTTTCTTTCTTTCTTTTCTTTTTTTTTTTTTTTTTGGTAGAGATAGGTCTCAAACTCAGATGGGTCTCAGTTTTGTCTCAAACTCCTGGGCTCAAGCAATCCACTGCCTCGGCCTCCCACCCTGCTATGATTACAGGTGTGAACCACCGCACCCAGCCTCATTTATTATTCATTCTTTATTGAGCCCCTACTGTATGCCAGACACTGTTCTGGGGCATCTAGAGATGCAGCATTTAGCAAAACAGACAAATCCCTGCTGTTGTGGGACTGACATCCTAGTTGCAGACAGAAGCAATAAACTTAATAAAAATGTAAAATAGACATGATGTGAAATGGTATTAAGAACAATGGCAAGAAGTAGAGGGTGTGGAGGGGATGAGAAAGGGGGTTCCCCCCCTTTGACAGGATGGTCAGGGAGGCATAACTGAGAAGGTGAGTTTTTTTTTTTTTTTTTTACTAGTTTCCCCCCCTGTCCTTCTCTTTCAACAGAGAAACTGAAGTTTGAGTAAAGACTGAAGGAGGTGAGGGAGGGACCATGGGGTCACGTGGGGGACAAGCAGTCAGGTGCAAGAATGTGTCTGGCACGTGCAAGGAAGAGTGAGGAGGCTGGCAGGGGCTGTAAGAGGGCGAGTGAGGAAGAATTGGAGAATGAGAAGTGGGGAGGATACAGGGCAAATTGTTAGAGCCTCGTGGGCCCCACTGAGAACATCATCTTTTATCCCAGGATGTGGACGTGAGCAGGGAAGGGATGTGATCTGACTCAGGCAGCCACCAGATCCCTTTGAATACACGTGGGGGACAGACCAGACTGGGGAGCAGCAGGGACGATGCCCCTGCATTAGTCTAGGTGGGAGATGATAGAGAGAGGATCAGGGTGGGGGTGGTGGGGACAGATCTGTGTCTGTTTAGTAGGTGGAGACAACAAGATCTGCTGATGGACAAGGTGTAGGGTGAGAGGAAAAGAGGGGTCTTGCCCCTCATAGGTTCTAGTGGAGAGCAACAGAGGCAGAGAGAGGCACACACAAGCCAGAGACAGGCAGAGTATAGTGACAGGTGCAGAAAGATACCAGGTGAGCACTTGACTGGCTGTCCCTGCAGCTCGACCTGTCCTCTGACCCTCTTCCCCATCCCCAACAGGTGATTGACTTTGGCTCCGCCAGCATCTTCAGTGAGGTGCGCTACGTGAAGGAGCCTTACATCCAGTCGCGTTTCTACCGGGCCCCCGAGATCCTGCTTGGGCTGCCCTTCTGTGAGAAGGTGGATGTGTGGTCCTTGGGCTGCGTCATGGCTGAGCTGCACTTGGGCTGGCCCCTCTACCCGGGCAACAATGAGTATGACCAGGTGCGCTATATCTGTGAGACCCAGGGCCTGCCCAAGCCACATCTGCTGCATGCTGCCCGCAAGGCCCACCACTTCTTCAAGCGCAACCCCCACCCTGATGCCACCAATCTTTGGCAGCTCAAGTCCTCAGCTGACTACCTGGCTGAGACCAAGGTAGGAGGGCAGGTGGGATGAGGGCAGTTAGTGTTGGGGCTGCTATATCAAGAAAAATCTAAGCTGGACACGGTGGCTCATACCTGTAATCCTAGCACACTGGGAGGCCAAGGCAGGAGGATCACTTGAGCATAGGATTTCAAGACCAGCCTGAGTAAGAGTGAGACCCCATCTATACTAAAAATAAAAAACTAGTCAGGTGTGGTGATACACGGTTCTACTCCCAGCTACTTGTAAGGAGGTGGGAGTATCACTTAAGCCCAGAAGTATGAGGTTGTAGTGAGCTATGATGATGTCATTGTGTTCTCACCACAGTGACAGAGTCAGACTGTCTCAAAAAAAAAAAAAAAAATCAAGCTTGGCTCCTGTGGCTCAAGGGCCTAAGGCACCAGCCACTTACACCTGAGCTGGTGAGTTTGAGTCCAGCCTGGGCCCACCAAACAATGACAGCTGCAACCAAAAAATAGCCAGGCATTCTGGCAGGCACCTGTAGTCCCAGCTACTTGGGAGGCAGAGGCAGAATTGCTTGAGCCCAGGAGCTAGAGGTTACTGTGAGCTATGATGCCATAGCACTCTACTCATGGCAACAGCTTGAGGCTCTGTCTCGGAAAAAAAAAAAAAAATCAGTCCCAGCTACTTGGGAGGCTGAGGCAAGAGGATTGCTTAAGCCCAAGAGTTTAACATTGCTGTGAGCTATGATGCCATGGCACTCAACCTAGTGCAACAGAGTGAGACTGTCTCAAACAAAAACTAAAACTAAAAACAGAATCTGTGTGAGACCAAAGGTAGGACTGAAAGTTTATGGCAGCTCCTCTGACAGCTCCCTAGTATCAAATGAATGTAAAAAGAAGGTTCTGGGTTTGACCACAGGGAGGCCCAGAGGGAAGGCTATAGCAGTAAGAGGGAACTGTATTTGGTTCCAGGGAAGACTAGGGGTGTAGGACATCCTATGTGTTAGCCACCAGCAGGAGCCGTACCCATGGTGCTGAAGAGGACTGGAGGTCTGGGGCAAGGTGTGGAACTTTCTGGGATAGAGTGAGGGGCTGTGCTGTGAGGATCAGGAGTGGCCTTCCCAACAGCTGGAGAGCTCCAAGGCAGATACTGGCATACCCAGAAGTCAGGGGTCATAAGTAGGTCCCCCAGCAGGAGTGCCCAGAGCCATAGTCCTGGATATGTGTCAGCTCTGTGCTCGCTATGCCACCCCCCAGGTGCGTCCCCTGGAGCGCCGCAAGTACATGCTCAAGTCATTGGACCAGATTGAGACAGTGAACGGTGGCGGGGCAGCCAGTCGCCTGAGCTTCCCAGACCGAGAGGCGCTGGCCGAGCTCGCGGACCTCAAGAGCATGGTAGAGCTGATCAAGCGCATGCTGACCTGGGAGTCGCATGAACGCATCAGCCCCAGCGCAGCCTTGCGCCACCCCTTCGTGTCCATGCAGCAGCTGCGCAGCGCCCACGAGACCACCCGCTACTACCAGCTCTCACTGCGCGGCTACCGCCTCTCACTGCAGGTGGAGGGCAAACCTGTTGTGGCCACCACAGAAGACGGCCCCCCCTACTACCGCCTAGCTGAGGAGGAGGAGGCGGTGGGCATGGGCAGCGTGGCGGGCAATGGGCCCTTCTTCCGAGAGGAGAAGGCACCAGGTGTGCAGAGGGCCATTGACCAGATGGATGACCTGAGTCTGCAGGAGGCAGGCCGGGGACTGTGGGGGGAGACCCGCACAGATGTGGTCTCCGACATGCTGACCCCACTTAAGGCAGCTGTCACTGGCCGCCGGGTGCCAGACTCAGGGCCCGAGCCCATCCTGGCCTTCTATGGTAGCCGCCTGGTAGGACGCCACAAGGCCCGGAAGCTACCTGCAAGTTCCAAGTCTGACTCCAACTTTAGCAACCTCATCCGGCTGAGCCAGGCCTCTCCCGAGGATGATGGGCCCTGCCGGCGCACTGGCTGGGAGGAAGGAGAGCGTCGCGGGGCCTCTGCTGAGCCACCGGCCATCCCAAAGCGGGATGGGGATGGACCCAACATCAAGGACATGTCCATGGATGCTGAGGTAAGCCAGACAGCGTATAGGTGTTTCTGGGCTCTCCCAGAGTTTCCTCCAGGGACACAGTTAACCAGGCCTTGCCTCCTACATGTTTGTATTGACTGCAGCTGGCTCAGGGTTATACTAACACACCCTCGGGATGTGATAAGGCTCAGCACACACTAACCCATACTTAGTATATAAGATTTGAAAAGGGCTGGGTGTGGTGGCTCTCGCCTATATAATCTCAGCACTTTGGGAGGTCAAGGTGGGATGATCACCTGAGGCCAGGAGTTCAAGACCAGTCTGGATTTGGTTCCCGGGAGGAAGCAAAATCTGTCTGTACAAAAAATAAGAAAAATTAGCGGGGTGTGGTGGTATATGCCTGCAATTCCAGCTGCTAGGGACTTAAGCTCAGGTTTGAGGCTGCAGTGAGCCATGATGATGTCACTGCACTCTAGCCTGGGTGACAGAGAACATCCTGTATGAAAGAAAAAAAGGAGCAGTGCCTGTGTCAAAGGAGTAGGGTGCCAGCCCTATATACCGGAGGTGGTGGGTTCAAACCCAGCCCCAGCCAAAAAACTGGAAAAAAAAAAAAAGATTTGAAACGGCCTAGCACACAATAACCCATACTCAGGGTCTAAGGCTCAGCACACATTAACCCATACTCAAGATCTGAGGCTCAGCACGCACTAACTCATACTCAGGATATAAGATTTAATAAGACTCAGCACACGCTAATACCCTCAGGCAAAGACGAGGCTTATTCATCTACCTTCAGGCTGTGATAACTCAGGACATAGTAATCCACTTAGAAGCAGCAATAAGGCCCAGCACTGGATAAGACCTTGGCACAAGCTCACCCACCTCAGGAAGACATGACAGGCTCAGTAGACATGAGCACACTAATACTTCTTGGCTGACGCCCCTCTCTTCTCCCCCACAGAGGCCAGGCCCTGAGCTCTTCGACCCCAGCAGCTGTCCTGGAGAATGGCTGAGTGAGCCAGACTGGACCCTGGAGGGTGTCAGGGGG
The DNA here is from genome assembly GCA_963574655.1 of Perodicticus potto. NCBI lineage: Eukaryota > Metazoa > Chordata > Mammalia > Primates > Lorisidae > Perodicticus > Perodicticus potto. The sequence goes on from CAUYRH010123593.1 coordinate 15,013, forward strand.
CCACGGGCTCAGGGACTCCCACCCCGCCACCCCCACCCTCACGGTCCGTCCCGGACCACCAGCTTTCTGCAGCACGTTGGCGGGCACCACTGATGGCGATCTCACCCTTGCCTATCACTGGGGGCTGTGCTAGCTCAGTTGCTATCCCTTCCCAACCTGAACTGCTCCTCAGAGCCATCCTGAACCCACAAATTATTCTTACAGAAAGATAATTATCCAGAAATTTCACTCCCCCATCCGCAGCACACGGCTGCACATACACCCCAAACATAGGAGGGTCTTGGGGTCTGGCACTTGGCCCCTTGGCCAGACACAGCAGGAAGGGGACCGCACCCCACTGGACCTGAGCCCGCCCTCGGCCCTGCTGCCTCTATTTCAATAAAGAACTGTTCTGCAGTCCTGCTTCAAGACTCTTCTCACTGCCAGAGGCCTGGACTGGCTCTGGAGTGGGGGTCCCAGGCTGGGACCCAGGGCTTTGCTCTGAGATGCTGCACCCCATTGGCTTAGACTGGGGGCTCGGTTGCTGTCACACTGGGAGGGACAGGAAGTGCCTGGCAGACTAACTCATCTCCAATATATGCTCAGTGCTTAGCATATTGAGACTCCACCCTCAGAACAGTCTATGTCTTCAGCATGTGTTAATCTGAGCTTGCCCAATGCTGGGGTCTCAGTGTCTGTTGGCCTATCCTTCCTACATGTTTATGGGCTTGACATGCACTTATCTTGACTGGGGACATGCTCAGTGTAAATTCACTTGGCAGGCACAAATTCACGCTTGATGCGTACACCAGTATCCAGACATGCTAGTCCACACTAGGGACAGGGCGATGGCTTCAGTCCGTGCTGTCTACCCAGGAACATGCTTCCTGTGCAGCACAGGCCACCCCATGCTGGCTACATGAGTGTTCAGTCCATGCCAGGCCACCCCATCTCCCACTGCATGCCCCATACATGCCAGCCCATGTGCACAGCCCACTGAGGGCTCAATACATGCCAAACCGCACTGGTCACACGCTAAGGGCATACCAGACTGCACAGATTGCACTGAGAGCTCAGCACACTAAGATGTCCCTACCGGAGGCCCATGCCAGCCATCCCCTACCCCTGTCACCCCATGTCACATCACTCAGTCAGGCACAGGCTGTACAGACAAATTATTTACTTATTATAACCTTGGGCCCTCTTTGTCCTGGAAAGGGGAGTGGGCCAGGGGGCCAGGCCCAACATGCATCCCCCACTTCTTCGGGGACTGATCCCTCCCCCAGTTCTGCTGGGTCCTGGGGCCATAGCGTCAGGCCAGTGGGGGCAGAGGTAGAGGTGGGAGAGCAGGGGACAGCCTATGGAGCCACAAAGAGGCAGACAGAAGCAGGGTCACGGGGACAGGGACCAGGACCCAGCATTTGGGTCTGCGGGGGCCCAGCAGGCCTCAGCCTGTCCGCTGGACTGGGCCTCAGAGCAGGCGACAGGCATTGCCCACACTGTCAGCTGAGGTGTCGAGGTCATGGCTGTAAGGGGAATCCCAGTCTCTCAGGAAAACAGCTTCCAGCTGGCTCCGCAGGCCACCCCGCCCATTCTGAGTCACCAGCAGCGAGGTGCCCGCCGTCTCTGTGAAGTAGCTGCCAGACCAGTTGGAGGTTCCTGGAGAGGAGGGAGGACAGAGAGTAAGGGCTTGGCAGGGGGCAGGCCCTGGTGCCTGGGCCCCCTCCTCTCCCTGCAGTGGTGCTCGGGACGCTCACCAAAGTAGGTGGAACGTTCAGTCACCATGTACTTGTTGTGGTTGACTCGGGCATATGGGATCCGAGCTTGGGCCTCATCCGCTGGGACCACGAAGAGTTTCTGAGTGGGAGGGGACACAGGAAGGAGTGTGAAATGCAGGAGTCATCAGAGGAGCCCCAGTGTCAGGGAGTGGGTACGGAGCCAGGTCTGCTGGCTGGGGACATGCTGCCTCCCATTGAATCCTTGGGGCCAGAACAGGGCTCAGCAGAGGGTTACTCAGTCAATGCAGGCTCTAGTCACCTTGTGTGCAAACCTATTCCTCTAGAATGGCTTCCTATTTACTCCTGATGTCTCATCTCAGATGTCCCCTTTCCCAGAAAGTCTTTCTTGGCCCCTCAGGCTGGGGCAGGTGTTTCCTGTGGGTACCCCATCTCATTTGACTCCTCGGCCTGGCCCCCACATCCTGGCCCACGGTTTCCTCATCATAGAATGGCTTGCCCTGCGTCATCCTTGTCAGATGACACATGAGCCCCATGAAGCTGTGTCCGCAGTGCTGCCCTGCATAGGGGCTGAGGGATGGCCTGGGATGTGTGCTTACCACCTGGATGTCAGAGTGGGTGTGGTTGTCCCGCAGGGCAGCCAGGGAGAGCAGGAAGGCGCGCATGGACGGATCGGAGTGTCCCCAGCAGCTGATGAGCAGCCGCACCTTGACACCCCGCTCATAGGTGGCCCGTCGCAGCCCATCATCAACAGCGGGCCAGAACCTGGGGGCCAGAGGTGGGCGCAGGCTAGAGAGGATGGCTTTATCCACAGGCTTCTTGCTCAGCTTCAGGGAACTAAGCCTGGGGCCTGTTTTAGCTTCTGGGAGGACCGTCCTATTGCCAGCCCCAGTCCTGCTCATGCCTCCTTAAATCCTACATCCTGTCTCATGTTCCTAGCTAACATTTGCCAAAACCCAATCCTCCCATCATCTTATCTACTGCAGCAAACCGACCAGTTGTTGTCCTTCTAACCCCAGATCACAAACTCCCAACCCTGCCGCCCTAAACCAAAGTACTTTTAGCCTCCATCCCCCAAGGGCCCTCATCCTGTTTCTAGCCCATACTTCCTACCTTCCAAACCCCAAATCATGCATCCCCTGCCCCAGGCTTCCAGTCTCCCATACCTGCCCCCAACCCTAATATTCTCATCCTTATCTCTGTTGCCCCCAAACCTCATCCTCACAATCCCTCTTTCTCCAGTCTTGAGTGTCCAGATACCTTCTGCCTCTCTCTGTGGCTTCCCTTCCCCCATGTTCCCATGCCCAGGCTCCTGGCCAACTTTCTTTTTTTGAGACAGAGCCTCAAACTGTCACCCTGGATAGAGTGCTGTGGCATCACAGCTCACAGCAACCTCCAATTCCGGGGCTCAAGCGAGTATCCTGCCTCCGCCTCCCAAGTAGCTGGGACTACAGGCGCCTGCCACGACGCCCAGCCATTTTTTGGTTGCAGCCGTCAATGTTGTTTGGCGGGCCAAGGCTGGATTCGAACCCGCCAGCTCAGGTATATGTGGCTGGCACCTTAGCTGCTTGAGCCACAGGTGCCGAGTCCCGGCCAACTTTCTGAGCCCCATCACTCCCTCTCCCGTCTCCTCCCACCTGCAGTGGCTTCCTATACACCAGCTGACCATACCTTCGAGGGTGGGAGAACTCCATGGTGGGCAGGTAGTTCATGACTGCAATGTAGATGAAACTCCGGGCATTGTCCACCACATTGAGTAGAGCCTTCAGGTCTGGGGTGCGGCCACTTGGACACAGGGGTGGGGGTGCACTCTGGAGGTGAGGAGATAGACAGTCAAGACCTGTGCTCTGGCTCGGCGCCTGTGGCTCAGCGGGCTAAGGCGCCAGCCACGTACACCTGAGCTGGCGGGTTCGAATCCAGCCTGGGCCCGCCAAACAACAATGACAGGGGCAACCAAAAAATGGCCAGGCGTTGTGGCGGGCGCCTGTAGTCCCAGCTACTTGGGAGGCGGAGGCAAGAGACTCGCTTGAGCCCAGGAATTGGAGGTTGCTGTGAGCTGTGATGCCACGCGCTCTATCCGGGGTGACAGCTTGAGGCTCTGTCTCAAAAAAATAAAAAAATAAAAAAAATAAAAATTAGCTTATAAACGGCCGGGCGTTGTGGCGGGCGCCTGGAGTCCCAGCTACTTGGGAGGTGGAGGCAAGAGACTCACTTGAGCCCAGGAATTG